>PVJS01016277.1:0-37699 GCA_004027185.1 Glis glis
GGGGAAGGGAGGGGAGAGGAAAGGAGAGGGAAGAGGAGAAGAGAGGAGAGGGAAGGATAGGAGGGGAGGGGAATTCTACCATCAGGAAATTCCAGATGGTAGAGACTGTGTTCGGGAGATTCCAGATGGTAGAGACTGTCCTCGGGAGATTCCAGATAGTAGAGACTGTGCTCAGGAGATTTTAGATGGTAGAGACTGTGCTCAGGAGATTTCAGAGGGCAAAAAGTACTCCATAGGAAAATGGAGTAGAAGCCACACACATTGCATTCTGGCAAAGAACTTACCCGCGTTTTGCACATGTCCTGAAACTTTGTATGAGGCCAAATATAAAGATGATGGACTGATTAAACTGGTGGGGAAATCTCAAAACAGCAAAGTATCCACACTGCATTATGGATACTGACGTCCATGTGCAGTGAATTGTACACTGAATTTCAGGAGCAGAAAGTGAAGCAGAGAGACTCAAAAGTCCAAAATCTCCTCTGAGACTCAAAGTAAACTCTTGGCTGTAAGCCCCTTTAAAAACAAAAGGCAATTTACACACATCCAATATATAGTGGCACAGAGTAAGCATTTGCATTCCAAAAGGGAGAAATGGGGCTATAAAAAGAAGGAATGGGACCAAACAGTATCAAAATCCAGGACAAGCACTTGATTCTGCAGCTCTACTTCTGGCATCCAGGGCACATGGTGGTGAGATGTCATCTCCAAGGGGCCTTGGCAGCCCCTGCCCTTAACTGTCAGGTGGCTGTGAGGTCTAGGGTGCCAGGGGTGAAGTATAATGGTTTGGGTTTAGAATGTCCCCCTAACCCTCACAGAAACAAGATAGCAATGTTGGAAGTGAGGCTTGGTTGCTAAGGAGGGGTCCCTGCAGGTGTCTTCTTAGGGATTATATATGGTTTTCTCATCCCCTTGCTTACTCTCTGCTTCTATCCCTACAATGTGAGAGCGGAGATTTGCGTATCTCTCTCTCTCTCTCTCTCTCTCTCTCTCTCTCTGCTTCCTGCCACCATGCCTTGAGCTCTGCAGATGAGGCCTCGCATGGACAGAACCCTGAATCTTCAAAAAATGGTAAGCAAATAAATCTGTCTTCCTCTAAGTTGTGTGATCAGTTGTTTTGGATTATAGCAGTGAAAATGCTGATTAAGACAGCCCCCTGGGCTAGGCGACCCCACAGGCCACAACCAATTTCCCATGACTTCCTCCTTCAACCACACTGGCTCCCTGTGGTTTAAACTTAGAACTGGAGGACCTACATGATAGTAGGACTACCATCTTACTCAAAGTCCTGGACCCTTGAACTGATGCACACCACTGAGGAATCGACAGGAATTTAACCCTCTGCCCTTACTTCACAAAACAGAGCCAGGTTATCATTAGCATGCTATCCCATATGTCCAAGAACAGGAAGCACAAACCTTTGGCATGCCAACGATTTCAGACAACCAGATAATGAAAAAAGAGAGAAATACGAGACAGGGAAAATATAAACCAATCTCATGTCCAAAAAGGTCAAAAAGGCTTGTCAAACTAAATATAGAAGTGTATTAAAAGACATCAAATAATTTTCCTATCTGTAATTCAAGGATGGTTTCCATTTTAAAATAATAACTTACTATAATAACATATTAAAAGAGAAGAAAATTATAATCATCTTAAATGTGGCACAAATTAGTAAACTTCAAAACCCATTGGTGATTTTTTAATTAATAATTAAAGAGAGAGAGAGAGAGACTTTCTTTAATGGGGAAAAGCATACCCATTAATAACCCAGAACAAACATATTTAATGTTGAAATTTCAGAAGACAGACAATAGTGTCTGAAGTTTTTTTCTTATAGAGGGATCTTTATATAGGAGGTTCTAGCCAGCTCATCGACAGAGGAAATAAAGACACAACTGGGAAGAATGAAATTAAACTGTCATCAGGCAAAGACATTATGATTATCAATATAGAAAATCAAAAGAACTTCCAGGTGCCCTGTCGGAGTTCATGGGAGAGTTCTACAAGGCTGCTGGACGTAGGGTCAGTCCACCAAAGTCATTCCACAACCACCAACAAATAGAAAGTATAGATTTTACTTAACACTAAAAAAAAACCCCAAATAACCCAATCAAAACAGGCAACTGAACTAAATAGACATTTCACAAAAGAAGAAATACAAATGGCCAATAAACATATGAAAAAAGGTTCAATATCATTAGCAATCAGGGAGCTGCAAGTCAAAACTACACTGAAATTCCATCTAACTGCAGTTAGAATGGCAACAAGAATACAAGCAACAATAAATGCTAGTAAGGATGTGGGGAAATAAGAACTTTTATGCACTGTTTGTGGGATTGCAAATTAGTGCAGCAGCTAAGGATATAAGTACAGAGGTTCCTCAAAAGACTGGGAATGGAACCACCATATGACCCAGCTATACTACTCCTGGGTATAATACTAAAGGAATTCAAATTAGAATATTACAGGATACATGCATATCCATATTTATAGCAGCACAATTCACAATGGCCAAATCATGGAACCAGCCTAGGTGTCCATCAACAGATGAATGGATTATGAAATTATAGGCTACACGCACAACAGAATTCTACTCGGCCATAAAAAACAAAATTATGTCATTTGCAGGAAAATGGATGGACCTAGCAAATATTATGCTAAATGAGATTAGCCAGTCACAAGTGAAGGGTCATATGTTTTCTCTTATATGTGGAAGCTAGGGAGACAACAGGATATAAGAGGGACTCCGGATAAAGGAGGAGAAACCCCAGTGAAGCAATAGAGGGTGTCTCGAGGAGGGAGCGGGAGGAAGAATTGATAAAGGAAACACATCCATTGTTACTATGTACAAATATGAAATTATCAATGCTAAATCTCAGTATCATGTATGGGGAAGGGGAGGGAGTGGGGTGGGAGCAAGGGGGAAGGTCACCAAGTACTGTGGGCTTGTATGTCACTATCACACTGAACGTCATTATGATGTGAGATTACAATGCACCAATAAAATTATTTTTTAAAGTGCAGTTTTTACATGTGCCACATAGTTCTTAGAAACCAATTAGGACTTGTCATAAAGACCCAGAATCTACTTGAAGAGGGTTCTATTGACTGCATCTGCCATCATTTAAACATCAAAATGTATCATAAAAGAATGGATTGCCTTAGTGAGGCCCTCCACAACTTAGTGAGACCCTGTTTCAAAATTTAAATAATAAAATATGGCAGGGGGTGTGGCTCAGAGGTAGAGAGAGAGTGTGTGGTGTGTGTGTGTGTGTGTGTGTGTGTGTGTGTGTGTGTGTGTGTGTGTGCATCACTGGGAATCTGCTAAAATCTGAAGGCACAAAAGCAAACTTACACCCACACAAAGGCTTTTCCTATTCCTCTGATCCCCACTCCACCCTATACACCACACCCCAACCCTGGAGAGACAGAGGTAGGCCCAGGAGAGCTTATGGTGGACTGTATGATGACCTCCAAGATACCAAGTCCTAATCCCTGGCACCTGTGAATGTGACCTTCTGTGGAGAAAAGAACCTTGCAGAAGCGGTTGAGTTGAGGCTCTTGAGAGAGTGTGATCACCCTAGATTATCCAGGTAGGTGGGAACCAAATGGAATGACAAGTGTTCCTTCAGGGCAAGGCAGAGAGAAGAAGGTGGTGCGATCATGGAGCAGAGAGAGATTTAAGGATACTGACTTTGAAATTCCGAGGGATGCAGCCACAAACCCAAAGAACACCTGGACCCACCACCGGAAGCTGGGAAAACGAGGAAACATCCCCCACCCAAGCCTCCAAGGGGAGCACAGCCCTGCCAACACTTAAATTTTGGGTTTCTGGCTTTCTGAATTATGAGAGAATCTGTCTAGTGTTTCAAGTTACCCAGTTTGTGGTAATTTGTTGGAGCAACCCCAGGAAACTCATGACACATCCAGAACTGAGCAGGTGTGCACCACTGTGACTTTGAGTTTGGGGAAAATGAAGCCAATGGGGAAAAATGGATGCTGTGTGGCAGTGATAGTGCCTGGAACCTCCTCCCAGAGCAGGAAGGGCCAGCGGGGTCATGACGTGCGATCTGCAGTGCTACAGCCAAGGCAGGTGTGCCCTTCACACAGGTGCCAAATGGACAAGTTAAGGTGCCCAGTTTTGTGTTGAGGTTATCAGACTCTTCCCCTCTCAGGAGTCTACCCATGAAGCGTCAAGAATGGAGGCCTGTGGGAACGTGGCCGGCCATTTGGGGGAGGTCGCGAATGCACCAAGACTACTAGGTCCTCTCTTTTGGTGGCCCAGAAGCAATGTCAACAGGGAGGAAATGTACCCAAAATAAGTACCATTCGACATCAGCAGCCAGGACTATGTGCCCATGCAGCATGTGTGTCCAAGTGAAGACAGTGCAGAGACCGAGACAGGAGGTGGCCCATGGCGCATCCAAATGGCCCACTGTCGAGGAGGGTCGATCAGGCACCGAGGGCATCGGGCCCCTGCATCAAGCCTTTGTTGCAGGAAGTTCTTTGCAGGGTAGAGTGGCCAGGACGTTCCCAGGAGTTCCTAACCCTGGGTATCCAGAGGGTGAGACTCGGATCTCTGGCTTTGTAATAGGAGCATAGAAATCAGTTTTCAAGGCAGTGGGAAATGTTATTACAGCCCAGGGACTGCTCAACTGTCACGAAATAAGTCAGATTTCACATGGATGCAGTTGGTGGTGTGCCAGGAGCACCAGCACTCCCTGGCCCGAGGGGGAAGCAAAATGATGAACTTGGGAATGGAAAATAGTGGAACTAATAGACCTAATGCTTCGGGCCTGAGGGAAGGGGAGGTTGAACTCAGCAGTGTGTTTGCTGATGGACCACTCTCTTTCCACATGCAGGTACATCCCTTCAGCACCAAAGTTCAGGTGCAAACTGCATGTCACTTTGCTTATCCCCAACCCAACCATCTTAAGTTCTGTTGTAAAGCTTACACTTCCAAACTGATGATGTATTTAGAGTCAGCTCTTCCTGGATGCGTTATAATCCCAGTGCTTCCCGGAAGGCCAGCTTCTCCTGGCATTGGAGGGGAAGGGGTATTTGTATCTGGGCCTCCAGTCCTCCCAGACGTCCTCTGAGACATCCCCACCACAGCCTGGATAACTGCATGTGGCCATCTCTGCAATACCAGGACCTGCAAAGGACAGGAACCCTCCAGACGTGGCCCCCAGCTCATGGCATGGATACCCAGGTGTGCACTGTCCCTCCCCCTGCAAAGGCAGTGCCTGAGAATGCACAGAGGGTTTCCTCCCTCTCTGGACACCCATTCTTCCACCCCCTTATTTTTCTATTTTCTTTGATCTCCCAAGTCTGGACAAATCTTCTCTCCATACTGCTTGTGCCCCAAATGTTCTATTTCCCCATCCCATTCCAGGTTTAGGCTACTGGGGAGGAGAAAAGTCAGTGAACTTTCCTCCCTGATGTATCCCTGACACAGTACCCTCAAGGCCAGATGACTGCTCAAATGGGAAGATGGGGAAAGGAAGCTGCAGAGAGAAAAGATGTAAGCTAACATCTCAACATATACCATGATGACCATGGATGCTGGGCCTCGCTCCTTCCTGGGTGCACTTGATCTGGGGAGGGACTCAGGTCTGGATGCCTCAATGCACAGGGATACAAAACCAAGAACCACTTCCTTTCCTATGCAAGAGAAGACACGCACAGGACTCTGTCCAGCTTTGCTAACCATGGTGCAAATGCTGCACCTCAGTGAAGGGACAGGAAGCCAGCCAGCCAGGACCCCAGAGTGTCATGGGGGCAGCAGCTCCCATCCTTGCTTGCCTGGGAAGGAAAGGGCAGTCATTGACAACCCTGAGAGCCAGTGGAAATGAAGATGGACGCCATCTTCATTTCCTGCAAGAGGAAAGTCCACAGGGGTCAGAGTGTGAAGGGTGCTGCAGTCAAATACTCTTAAGAAATGGTGAGTGGAAAAGAAAATATGGGAAGGAGTATGCCCCGATGACAGAGATAGGACCCAAGACGTCTGGTCATGGATCTTGGCTTTGTCTTTGTGGCTATTTCCAAAACAGGGATGCTTGATGGGTTTTACATCTTCAGGAAAGAATGAGGGGTGAGGAACAATGCAGGAGAAAAGGCAAGGTGATGGGGAAGAAACAGAAGTCCACAGCCCATCAGAGTGCAGGAGAAAAAGTGGAAGTTCACAGGCCAGGCAGAGCAGTGGAGAGAAAGCAAAGGTCCACAGGGAAGGCAGGATGGTGGAGGGGAAGTGGACGTCCACAGGGCAGGCTGGGTGGTGGAAAAGAAGCAGAAGTCCACAAGGAAGGCAGAGCAGAGGAGAGGAAGCAGAGACTAAGCTGAGTGGTAGAGAGGAAATGGAAGTCAACAGACCAGGTGGAGAGAATGGAGAGGAAGTGGAATTTGACAGGCCAGGTGGAGAGGAATGGATGTCCAAAGGCTAGCCTGGGTGGTAGAAAAGTGAAAATCCACAAGGAAGGCAGGGTGGTGGAAAGGAAGCGGAGACTAAGCTGGGTGGTGGAGACGAAGTGGGAGTCCACAGGCCGGGCTGGGTGGTAGAGAGGAAGCAGAGCCTAGGCAAAGAGAAAGTGGAGACTAGGTGAGGTGGTAGAGAGGAAGTGGAAGTCTGCAGGCCAGACCAGGAGGATGGGGAGGAACCCAAAGCCTGTAGGCCAGACCAGGAAGGTGGAGAGGAAGTGGAAGTCCACAGACCAGGCAGGCTACTGGAGAGGAAGTAGAAATTAGGCAGGGTAGTGTAGAGGAAGTGGAAGTCTACGAGTTAGGCAGGGAGGGTGAAGATGAAACAGAAGTCCATGGGAAGGGTAAAGTGTAAGTCTACAGGCCACGCAGGTCAATGGGAGGAAGCAGAAGTCCCTAGGAAAGGCTGGCAATTGGTGGGGAGGAAATGGAAGTCCCCAGGCCATGCAGGCAGTAAAGAGGAAGCAGAAGTCCGCAGGCCAGACAGGAGGTGGAGAGCAAGTGGAAGTCCACAAACCAGGAGGGGCAGTGGGAAGAAGTGGAGGCCACAAGGAAGGCAAGATGGTAGAGAGGAACCAGAGAGTAGGCTGACAAAGTGGAGCTGAGGCCAGGTGGTGGAGAGGAAGTGGAAGTCCACAGGCCAGACAGGATAATGGAGGACAAGTGGAAGTTCATAGGCCAGGGCAGAGAGGAAGCAGAAGTCCACAGGGAAGGTTGACAGGTGGAGAGGAAGTGGAAGTTCACCAGAAAGAATGGTCAGTCAAGAGGAAGTGGAAGTCCACAGGCCAGGCAGCCCATGGGAGGGGAAGCAGGAGACATGGACCAGGGGGAGAGGGCTGGGAGGAAGTGGAAGTCTACAGGTCAGGCCAAGATTGGGGTAATTTTGACAGGACTCTCAAAGTACAAGTTTGTAATTTTCCCTGCCATAGGCCCTGGACTTTGTTCTATTACAGGAGCTTGTCTTCCCCCACCCCCCTGCCCCTGCACAGTGGTGTTCCACCAAGGGCTTCTGTGATCCCAGGACCAGATCCAAACACAACTGCTTAAACTGGCATTGCTCGGTGATGGTTCACATGGAAATTTTAACTGTTTTTTAATACCATCAACTCTAGTTCCCCAAAGGTCAGTTAATAAAAATAAGAATTAATAAATGGGATGGCATGATATTAAAAAGCTTCTGGGCAGCAAAGGAAACTATCAAGAGTCTAAAGAGAGAGCCTACAGACTGGGAGATCTTTGCCAGTTACTTCTCTGGTAGAGGACTAATATCTAGACTATACAAAGAACTTTAAAAAGAAAACAGATAACCCAATCCCAAAATGGGCAGTTGACCCAAATAAATACTTCTCAAAAGATGAAATACAAATGACCAATAATTATATGAAAAAATGTTCGACATCATTACCAATTAGGGAAATACAAATTAAGACTACACTGAGATTCCATCTAACTCCAGTTAGAATGGCAATTATCAAGAATACAAATAATAATAAATGCTGGTGAGGTGGTGGGGAAATTAGAACCCTTATATAGCCACTATGGAGAAAAGTGTAGAGATTTCCCAGAATACTGGAAATGGAACCACCATATGATCCAGCTATACCATGCCTCAGTATCTTTCCAAAGGAATTGAAGTCAGAATATTGTAGCAATGCATGCATATCCACATCCATTTATAGCAGCACAATTCACAATAGCCAAATTATAGAACCAGCCTAGGTGTCCATCAACAGATGAATGGATAATGAAACTGTGGTATATTTATACAATGGAATTTTACTTAGCCATAAGGAAAAACAAAATTATATCATTTGCAGGAAAATGGATGGAACTAGAGAATATTACACTAAATGAGATTAGCCAGTCTCAGAATGTGAAGGGTTGTATGTTTTCTCTCATATGTGGAAGTAAGAGAGAAATTGGGAAGCAAAAAAGACTTTAGATAAATGAGGAGAGATTCCAATAAAATAATGGAAGGAGATTAAGGAAGAGAGGTGGGGGAGAGGAATTTTTTTTTTTTTTTGCGGTACCAGGGATTGAATCCAGGGGTGTTTTACCTCTGAGCTACACCCCTGGCCCTATTTTTTATACTTTGTTTTGAAACCGGGTCTCACTAAGTCACGGAGGGCCTCACTAAGTAGCTGAGGCTGGCCACAAACCTGGATCCTCCAGTCTCTGCCTCCCAAGTACTGGGATGGGAAGAGGAAATTTGATGAAGGAATGAGTTCAAATAATGCTATGTACATGTATGGAATTATCAAAACTACTCTCAATAACATGTATGGGGAGAGGGAGGGAGCAGGGTGGTATCCAGAGGGGAACACACCGACTGTTGTGTTCATGTATCATGTATCACTCTCAACCTCATTATGATGTATAATTGCAATTTACCAATAAAAGTATAAAAAAGCACACCAACTGTTATGTTGGTCTCTCTAGTCTGGCTGCTTCCTGACTCATGGTCAGTGTTATGGTGCCTTGTTTAACCTAGAGAAGCAGCCAACGGAAGGCTTCAGGGAGCCCCAAGAATGGAGTGTTCTGACCACAGACCCCAATGAGCCCAGCATGTCCTTGAAGGCCCCATCAGGACCGTGCAGTTGACCAAAACACACCTGATCATCTTGTGACTACCATCCTCACATACTTTGTCCTACCCACCCCTCATGAAAGTCACCTATAAAAGAAGAGCTCTGAACCCCCAAAGGCATCCTCTCACTCTGGAGATGTGTATTTTTTGCTTTTGTAACAAACTTTTCTATAGCTCTATCCTTTGTCTTGGAAATTCTTTTCCAACCCACGTCTCTACCACAAATGTCAATAAATATCTGCGCAAAGAATTAATACTTCTATCAGAGTTTTCCCACCATATTACATGCTCTTTTCAACCATAACACATATATAATTTAATTAAATATACTTATCTTACCTAATTAAAGATATTTGTATATATCCTTTTTCTGACCATCGATTTAACGTGAGATTTAGAAAGATATTTACTTGTATTTAGAGCAAAATAATTTATTAGAATATAATTGCTGTGACAATCTAACATGCAGGCACAGGCAATGACTTCCTCAAAAGGACTCCAAAAGCTCAGGAAATAATATCAAGAATCAACAAATGGGATGGCATCAAATTAAAAAGTTCTGCTCAGCAGAGGAAACAAGAACATAAAGAGATAGCCACAGAATGGGAGACATTTTTTGCCAGATACTCTTCCAACAGAGGATTCATATCCAGAATATATAAAGAAATTTAAAAACTCAAAAAATATTAAGTAACCCAATCAATAAATTGACAAATGGCCTAAGTATACATTCCTCAAAGGAAGAAATTCAAATGGCCAATAAATGTATGAAAACATGTTCATCATCTTAAGCAATCAGGGAAATGCAAATTAATACTACACTGAGACCTCATCTCACTCCAATTAGAATGGCAATCATCAATAATGCAAATAATAATAAACACTGGCGAGAATGTGGGGGAAAAGGAACACTAATACATTGTTGGTGAGATTGTACATTAGTACAACCTCTATGGAAATCAGAGGTTCCTCCAAAGACTAGAAATGGGACCACCATAGGCTCCAGCTATACTACTCCTCAGCATTTATCGAAAAGAACTAAAGTCAGCATACTACAGAAATATATGCATACCCATATTTATAGCAGTGTAATTCACGATAGCCACATTATGAGACCAGTCTTGATGTCTGTCAACAGATATGGATGAATTTGTTTTTTTAAATGTGATATATATACACATACACAATGGAATTATATATATATAATATATATACACAATATAGAATTTTTATATGTATCATATATATACACACACAATGGAATTTTATACACACACACAATAGAATTTTACTCAGCCATAAAGAAGAACAAAATTATGTCATCTGCAGGAAAATAGATGGAACTGGAGAACATCATGTTAAGTAAAATAAGACAGACTCAAAAAGTCAAGGGTCATATGATTTCTCTCATCTGTGGAAGTTACAGAGAAAAAACGGATTTCATAAAAATAGAAGGGAGACCAGTAGAGCATAGAGATGGGTGGGGGGGTTACTGGGCTATGAAATTGACCAAATTGTGTTACATTCATATATGAATATATCGCAATGAGTCTCAATATTTTGTACAATTTTAATGCACTAACAAAAATAAATTAAAAGAATACAATAGCTATAGATTCACTGCTGTGGTGAGTGTTTTTGCTGTAGACTCAGCTCAGAGTAGTTTCTACATCTGTATTATAAAGGAGGAAGCATATACTAGAATAACATAAAATACTTGAAAGGAGTGTTTCAAAAGCTGCATAGAGCTGTGGAAATTAAACAGGAAAGGTTGTGTAGGCTCAGAAGGAGGCCACGGGCTGCCCAGGTGGGAATGGTGTGCCTCTCCAAGAGCCATTGGGTGAGGTGGTCTGCCCAAGAAGGGCCCACTCATTACATGGCAGGATTTGTTTCACATACTACCCCAAATGCCCACATCTAAGCAATAAAGGCTTTTCCTGGCTCTCAGCTGAGAATTAAGGCCCCAAGGCAGTCATTGGAAAGACTAAAATAAAACAACATTTGCATAAACAAACTCAGCTCTCACCAGCCCTGATACACAGCTGCTCGGTCTCTATCATGGACAGTCTGATGAGCTCCGCCTCCAACAGAAAGGGAAAGATGCCGGAAAATACATGTTTAAAGAGCGCAGACACCTGCACCAAAGGGGGAGGGAGTACACGGGAAGAAGGTTGTGGATTTCTGGGCACAGAATTCCAAATAGAGACAAAATGATCTTCCCCAAACCCCACTCCTTGGCTCAGAATTTAATCTCTTTCTGGGACAATTTTAACAGTACCTTAATTCATATTCCTGTTCCCTGGGCTCTTTTTCCTTCCAAAACTCTCTCACACTGCTGCTAAGGTGATATTTCTAACTCAGTAGAGGCGCCAGCTTGGGACGTAGCTGTTACCTCTAATTGTGGATTGAACTGTGTCCCCAAAAGAGATATATCAAAGCCCTAACCCTTGGTCTCTGTGAATGTGCCTGCATTAGGAAATAAGGTCTTTGATGATGGGATTAGTTAACTTATGACAAGGTCATAGTGAAATAGGGTGGGCCCTTTATCCAGTGTAACAGGTGTCTTTATCAGGAGAGGAACATTTAGACACATACACACAAAGAACACCACGTGAAACGTGAAGGTAGAGAGAGGCCTGGGGCAGAGTCTCCGTCACAGCCTCGGAAGGAACCACCTGCATCTCACTCCCAGCCTCCACAGCTGTAGGAGGACAAATGTCTGCTGTTTTAAGCCTCCCAGTTGGTAGTACTTTGTCACAGTGGCCCTCCAGCCCACAAGAACTAGCACCACCAGTGACTCACGTGGTCTGGACATCCCAGTGGAGTGGGCCATCTTCCTCAGAGACAGGTGTGAAGGATACAGGAAGAGTGCAGAGAAGAGAATGTGGGGTCTGCCTGGAGGAGGCCTCCTGTATGGACGGTGAACCCAAATTTCCCTCTGGAGAGACAGTGAGGGGTTTGGGACTTTGCAACGTTCTGGGAAGAATGTGGGCTCAGTAGTTCTGGCAGCCAACCCCTCTGCGAGTCATAAGAACCCCTGTGGATGCTTCCAGAGGCAGGTCCTTGGTCACATGGCAAACCCTGACCTCATCTCTCATGAGGGCTCTGACACATGGTGACACCCTTGACAGGCAGGGGCAGCTTTTGTCACTGGCCATGGAAGGCCAGATGGTCACAGTGAGTGCAGAAGAGGAGGAGTCGGATGGTGGATGTCATACCGATGGTGATAATAACTAACACATACTGTCTTCTATATGCCAAGCACTATCCTGTGCAGTTAACACATCATTAACTCATTTACCTCTCAGTTGCTATTATCCTCCCTCACAGAACAGAAAACTGGGGTCATTGAGGTTTAGGAACCTGCTCAAGATCCCACTGCTAGTAATGGGAGAGCTGGGGTTCGAGCCCAGGCAACTTCCAGGGTCCACACCGTCCACCAGGGCTCAGACCAAACTTGCTTGCCGAGGACCTCTGCACCGGTGGCCCTCTGTATGCACCAGGCACACACGGCACGCCTCTTCCATCCCTCTCAGAGCTATTTGGGAGAAACACTATGGGTTCTAGGACAAATGCTACCTTAGGATTATCATGGTGACCCTAGCTTAGCCTCCACAGCAATAGGAATCCTCCAGGAAGCTCCCATCTTCTGGAAACTTGCAATATATCAGATTGATGTGTGCATGGAAGATGGTGGTGGTCAGTTCAGCGAGGTCCTTTGAAATGAACAGAGAAACTAGAGAAGCAAACACTACTTAGTCTGGACTGAAACAAACATGCCTAAGTGATTTTTGGTAAGAGGGAAAAATAATTGAATAGAAGACATTCTTTTCAATAAGTGGACATTCTTTTCAATAAATTAGACATCCACAGGCCAAAAAGATAAAATGAACCTAGGTCTAAAGCTAACACATTATGCAAAAATTACATCAAAATGGGTCACAGATTAAAATAGTAAATGTAAAACTATAAAATTTTCAGAAAAATATTGGATAACATGTTGGAGATCTAGGACTAGGAAAAGGACTCTTACAAATGATGCCAATAGCCGAGCACGATGGTGCACGCCTGTAATCCCAGTACTCACGAGGCTGAGACAGGAGGATCATAGGTTTGAGGCCAACCTGGGCAACCTGGCCAGACCTTGTCTCAAAACAAAAAAATAAAAAGATAAAAAGGGCACGGGTATAGCTCAGCAGTGAAGCAATCCTGGGTTCAGTCCCCAGTACCACGGGGTGGAGGTGGGAGAAGAAGTTATGCCAATCGTGTAATCCCCAAAAGAGAAAATCGACAAGTTGGATATCATCCGAATTGAAAACTTTTGCTCTGAGAAATAGCCCTTAAGGGAAGAAAAGACCAAGAGCAGATGGGGAGAAAGTATTCATAAAACCTCACATCTGACAAAAGCCCAGTATGTAAAATATAAACGAACTCTCAAAATTTAACAATAAAAGAAGTAGCAATCTGATGAGAATGTGGGCAAGCAATAGACATTTCTCCAAAGTAAACAAAGGAAAGGCATGAATGAGCACAGGAAAAGCCACACCACCATTGTGCACTGAGGTCACTGCACACCTGCTACAACAGTTAACACTGAAAAAAAGTAGACACCAAACATTGGTGAGGAGAAGACGAACAGACGGGCCCCTCCAGACATGGCTGGTAGGAACGTACAGATGCAGCCACTCCGAGTCTGGAAACGTTTGGTGGTTTCTTGAGACACTAAACATGCAACTACCATTCAACCCAGCAATTTCCCCCCAGAACATTTATCCTTGAGAAATGGAAACTTAATGTTATGGGTTGAATTGAGCCCCCTTAAAGACATGGAAATCCTAACTCTTGGTTCCTACAGATATGGCTGTAATTTGAATAGGATCTTTGAAGAGGTGGTCAAGTTGAGATGAGGTCATGCTGAGCAGAGGCAGGCACTAATTCCAAAATGACTGGTGACCTTGTGTGTGTGTGTGTGTGTGTGTGTGTGTGTGTGTGAGAGAGAGAGAGAGAGAGAGAGAGAGAGAGAGAGAGAGAGAAACACCCTGCAGGACAGAGGCAGAGGTTGGAGGGATAAGCTACAAGCCAAACATTACAGGCAACACCAGAAGCATGGAGGAGGGTGTAGAGCAGATTCTCTCTCAGAACCTTCACAAGGAACCAATCCTGCCAACACCTCGATCTCAGACCTCCAGCTCCGGAACGATTAGAGAACCCAGTTCTGCCAGGCGTGGTGGCGCGCGATCATAATCCCAGTACTTGGGAGGCTGAGACAGGAGGATCCGGGTTCGCGGACAGCCTCAGCTACTTAGTGAGGCCCTCTCCACCTTAGTGAAACCCTGTTTCAAAATAAAGAACAAAAAATAGGGCTGGCGGTGGAGCTTGGAGGTAGAATGCCTCTGAGTTCAATCCCCAGTACCGCAAAACACACACACACACAAAGAGAACCCAGTTGTGTTGCTCAAGCCACCCAATTTGGGCACATTGTTATGGAAGCTCATGAGGAGGCTTAATGTCAAGAAGCCTGCAGATCTTCAAGCTTCACGGCCCCTTGCAATATAGCCCTTTGGGTTTTATTGTATTATCTGTGCTTAATGCTGAAGGCAGACACTGGGTCTGAAGATGCACGAGCTGGCAAGGGCTTCAATGTCACACTCTTTCATTCATTCAGCGCATACATGTCATGAGCATATACCATGCACTGGGCACGTTTCTGGGTGGTAACATGTGGCAATGAGCCAGATAGACATGTCCCCTGCCCTATGAGACTCATGTTCTAACGTGGGGACGTGCATAATAAACAAACAAATCAGTCATCGCGCTGCTCAGATAGTGACGGGCAGAGTTAGGGATTGCCCATCTTGGGCTGGGGACAGTGTGGGGCAAGTTGCCTGAGGTAGAGACCCAGAATCTAATGGAGTGGGATGGTGACAAGGGTCCACTCATGTGGGGTGAGAAGAATTGGAAACACCCTTGAACAAGAACCAGCCTGGTGCATCCCAGGAAAAAAGAGAAGGAGAGGAGGGTGATGTCCAGGAGACAGGAGGACAGCAAGGCAAGTGGGGGACAATGACATTCCCAGTGAAACTAGCTCAGCCTGCTGGCGTTAACTAACACCAAAATGCAGGGAACGTCACACAAGTTCATGTTCCCTGTTACAAATGTCAAGGAAATACTGTCTTTGTTTAACATCTCCAAAGGATTCTCCAGGCTAATCTAAATACGTAAAAAGCCCTATCACCAACATCATTTGTTGATAGAAATATGTTTTATCCCCTTCAGATAGTAACTGACATCCAAACTGTAGCAAAGAAAGTAACAATGGGCTGTATGCAGCATACGGTGAATTTTAATGAAAAAACCCCACACCAGGTCATGTAAGGCTTTACGGGCCAGGGTAAGGATTTTGGATTTTATTCCAAGTATGAGAGAAGAATATTGAGAGGGTTTTAAGAGGGTCACTAGTGGGAAATAATCTGCATTTTAAAAGGAGTATTCTACTTCTTTCATGGAGAAGGGATACAAACAGAGAGCGAGACCCATTAGGAAGCTGTTCCTCGCCCAGGCTGGAGCTAGTGGTGGTAAAGGGTAAGAGTAGAGAGGGCCTGGAGAGAGGGATCAGATTTGGGATGTGTTTGGAGATGGAGCCGGCAGGATTGAGTTTGCATGGAGAGGAGAGACAGAATCAAGAGGGAGTCCTTAATTTCTAACCTGGTTGCTTTGTGGAAAATGGTACCAATAACCAAGTTGTAGAGGACTGAGGAGGGCAGTCTGAGCACACATTTCAGGCTTGGTTAGACACTGATAGAGAACCAGCGGCAGCACTCAGCATGCAAGACCTCAGCTCAGTGGAGAAGTTGGCTTCATGGGATTACCAGCAAATAGACCTCCATGCAGCCATGGGCCAAATGGTACCCCCAAGGAGAGGCCCCACAGTGAAGAGGACAGGACGAGAGCTGGGGCCCCGACACACAGCTTAGCATCCAGCACAGAGAGGACCCTGGGACAGGGGGGCTGGAAGAACATGGCAAGGCCCACACAACAAAAGAAACCAGACGCATGAACCTCCCTCTGAGAACCCGAGGATTAAGATCCCAGAAAATTACTGAACACACACCCAAACAGTTAGATAATACTTTCACTAATTAAAAATATTTAATGCCTCATAAACTTTAACGTAGTCATATCAAATAATTATGCGGCCATAAAAATAAAGATGTATATTTTAATTATGTGGGGTTTTTAAACTTTAAAACTCAAATGATATAGTACAATTTACAGGGTGATTTATTTGACAGTGCTACAAATTAATCAAAGATTGCAAAATATTTATGATCATTTTTCTGTTTTAAAATATAGAAATTCTATCTGTAATTGTACTTAAAAAACTTATTGTAGAGAAAAAAAAGTTAAAATTTGATTAGGGTTTGGTCAAGAGAGATAAAGCTGTTGGCAATCAATGATAATTGTGTGTGTGTGTGTGTGTGTGTGTGTATGTGTGTATTGCTAGAGATTGAACTCAGGGGCATTCTACCTCCGAGCTACACCCCCAGCCCTATTTTTTATTCTTTATTTTGAAACAAGATCTCACTAGGTTGCTGAGAATCTCGTGAAGTTGCCTAGGCTGGCTTTGAACCTGCGATCCTCTTGTCTCAGCCTCCCAAGTACTGGGATTTCAGGCATGCACCACTGCACCTGGCTTGATCATTTTTGATACATTATTAAATTTCAAACAGTACCAAAGAATTTGTAAATAAGAAAATCTGAGAAAACACACAGATTAAAAAAAGAAAAACGAATTAAACAGAAGTACAGGTTTAATAGTCATGAAAAAACTAAAGTTTATACCCATTGCCTTTTTAAGCATCAGTGGATCAAAACCCTTTCAGACACCTGCTCTAGCTAGAGCTGGTCAGAAACGAAGGCAGGAGAATGGATCAGGGCCGCTGTGTCTGCTAGAGCCCATGGCCCGCTTCACTCAAGTGAGTCCCCACCTCATCAGGTTGACGCTGTACCAGGTCTGCAGTGGCAATCCATGGTACACTCAATACGGAGGATACGAGAGTTATAATGGCTGTGGCAGGAGCTGCCAGATCTGACACTCATCCTCTCCCTCCTGAACCACACCTTCTACCATTCTCTCATACCCGGCTAGTACCCACCCTGGTCTAGTCTGCTCTTACATCATGGGGTGACCTGGGACTTCACACCTGAGCCCCCCATCGCCCTGCATTGTTCATGGTGCAAAAATTCCCAATTCGCCATCATCACCTGGCCCTGCAGCACCTGGTGAGCTCCCCGAGTCCCAGGTACATGGTTCCTTAGTCGCCTTAGGCAGCAGCAGCCTTCACGCCTCAGGATAATCGAGTCAACCACTTCTGCAGTAATTCTTTGCCTGTCGGTTTGATGTAACAAGCCCAAAGGGACCAGGCAGCAGGTGCTGCCTCCGTTACCACGGAATCCTTGTTCTGTCCTTTGATGGAAAAAAAATTCCAGCACCCAACCCAAAAACCAGGACCTAAAACCCAGCAGAACCCAGAATTATAGGGATAAGAACATGTCTTCAGGTGGGTGGTGACTGAGTTCTGGCTTGCGGGGCCAGCAGATCCACCCTTGGCCCCAGGACCTGTGGACTGTCATTACTGTATTCATAGCACCTGTCTCATGGTAGCCACACTCTGGAAGTCAGGGACCTGTTGCGGCACGGTACTACCCTCTGGAAGCATAGCTAACCCTTAAAGGCCATTTTTATCATTTAATTAGGCTCCCTGGTTCCAGGTAGCACAATGTATAAGACCATATATCAGACATCAGCCCACGGTTGTACCAGCTCCACTTTAATTAGTAGAGTCTTGGTCTGACCCACATTACGTGAGATCAGGTTTTAGTTAACTGGGCATTCCGGAACCCTGGCAGAGCACTGTGGGCACGAAAGGCAATCTCACGTCTAGAGTAGGGTGAGTACCAGTGCAAATAGATCACTGACACCCCACCCCACCCCACAAGGTGGAAAGGGCCCAAGACACTTACCACAGTGGCTTCTTAGGACTGGCTCCATGTCAAGGGCTCAGTGTAGACCCTTGCTGTTGACAGTTAAGCTGTAGTCACCAGATCAGCCTTGTCAGAGGGGTCCCAGGCACATCCCCGACCCCTGCCATCATGGCTGCCCCACATGAGGCTGCCTACTAGGATAGCCAAGGATGGAATGCAACTTGCACCCCTACTAACATTGCCCTGTCTAGCTGGAATCGAAGGCCTCCCTGTGGAATGTGCTTCTACTGGGAGTTCCCAGGAGACACTAGGACAAGCCAATTGTCACTTCCCAGGTATCCTGGTCTGCCTGTACCTCGGACCACTTCCTCCTTCAGTGAATAACCCAGCGGGCTGTGCCAAGCTCTGTCCACTAGAAAGACTTCCCCTCACTATTGCCACGCGGGCCCCCTTGAGTGGCCCTGCAATGCTCATCTGAGGTGGCCCATCTGTGAGCAAGGTCTGCAGATGCTTGTCTGGCTGCTGGTTGCACAGAACCTGGGTGAAGCTTTGTGTGAGCTGATGGAAAGAAAAGGTGTTAGGTTGATGCATTGACATGTGTTAGGTTGATGCATTGATGTGTTGGCGTGTTGGCACGTTGGTGCGCTGACGTGTTGGCGTAGGGATCTCACCCCCTGCGTCCCATGCTTACTTTGCTCATGGACCTGCTCAGGCCTGACCCTGAAGGTATCATTTTTATCATCTGATGAATTACTACCACACTTATCTCCTTATGGCTTTGTACATCTGACAAAATCCAGCTCATAAAGGAACATTATAGCCAACTGGTCGACCCGTGTTCTAAGCGAGGCCCTCTGTTTCTGCTCAAGCCGGGAACATACTAAAGCTTCCTTCAAATAGCAGGTGGTTCTCTGCACAAAATACATGGCTTTGCTTTGGACATCTGGGTGTCAGGCTGTGACTCCCCTACTAGAGGTTGCTAGAGACTCCACAGCAAACCTATCTGCCACTCCATGTCCACCCTCATTGGATCCACTGAGTCATGTGGCCTGCCTGGCAAAGCAGCCTCGCACAGCCTGGACCTGCTACACAGCCTACTCCAGCCCTGGGTCCCACTCCAAACATCAGCCTTCCAAATAAATGACCCAAATCCATATTTCTAAGCACAGTATATGCTGGACCCAAAGTCCAAGGTCCAACTCAGTGCTGTGTTCCTTTGTAACCGTGCATTGCCACATGGCTGAACATGCCATTTCTGAGTCTGCCTTGCAGTCTGATGTGCCCGTGTCCAGTTCTGGCCAGGGCTTGCAGGGGAGTGAAGGTGTGCATCCCAGGCCGCCCCCTTCCATGGGAAAGTGCGCTCCTGCCTGGTTGGGCTTTTGCAGAACCATGGGAGCTGAGAAGCCAGATGGGACCACACTGCATTAGCCTGTGTCACTGGGGACCACTCACCATTGGCAGAGCTAGGGACCCCAAAGACTGTGGAGTCACCATGTCAGCCTGACACTACACAGTTGTCCTTAAGTGAACTCGGTTCCATTTTGTTCAAACACTATTACTTTGTGTGTCTGTTGTGACAGCTACCCTCTCCTAACCAATGCAACTGGTAAGTGAGACCCAGAAGAAGCCAGGGCTGAGCCTCGCTGTCACCAATGTGAGTGTGCAGACATCAGGACGGTAAGGGCATAGGCCAGAGGCAGAAACAGGCGTGGAGTGTCCAAGGAGCAGCAGGCGTGGAGAGGGCAGACTGGGCAGGGGCGGGGGAGAGCTGCAATCGGGGCGTGGGTGGTGGGTTATCTTAAGGACCATGGTGTTGGTGCTCAGTGAGATGAAAAGTCACTGGGGAATTGCAAGCAGAGAAGTGGTGTGATGCTGCTGGACGAATCTGCTGGATGAATCTGGCTGCCAGGGCAGACCAGACTATGGGGGACGTGGTAGAACTAGGGAGATAGGTAGGGGGGGGCAAACCAGGGAATCCCCGTAGGACACTCATAGAACACTCCAGATGAGGGAGGACAATGGTTCAGGGCAGGGTGCAGGGTGGAGTGAGAAACAGCTGAATTCTGAATGTATTTCAAAGGTGAGTGTCTTAGTCCATTTCTGATACTATAACAAGATATCAGACTGAGTGACTTCAAAGAAGCAGAAACGTATTTCTCATAGTTGTGGACCTGGGATAAGATCAAGGCACTTAGAACAGCCACTTTCGAGATTTTGATCTTATTTGACCTACGTGACGACCAGTAAAGCAGGCATACTGAGCCATGTTTCACAGACACGGAAACCTGAGGTTCACAAAGTCAAGCGCTTACGGAAGGCTGCACCGCCGGCACATGGAGGGAACAGGATTCAGGCCTCGATTTCTGACTGCCAATCCCGTCCTCTCCCCATTACTTCATGCTGCAAGCCAGACAGTGTCTCCAGCCCAGGGAAAGGCTTATCTCCGGGAAGATTACGGGGATGGCTTTTGATGCTCTCAAAGGGACAAGGTCATTCGAATACCTTCTCTGACAATTTATTCCTCCCTAAGGACAAACACGACAAAGAGCCAATCCCCAATCATCAGGATGATGAGCGTCTTCCTTGTGGGCAGAGGCCGGAACACCATAGAATCCAGGGACAATGAAGCACATTGTAAAGACGAATGCGGATCCGAACAACACGGGTAATCCCCACATGCACACCCGAGGTAGTTAATGCTCTGACCTCCTCCTGCTGGATTTCTTCTTAGCGGCCCTGTGCGCGCGTCCTTGCCCAAACAGATGAGCAGTGAGATTTTCTGTCAGCCTCCAGCTCGTCTTCAAAGGAGGTGACACATTTCTGAGTTGGGAACAAAGGAGCATTTTCTCCTACCGAGAAGGGACGAGTTTTCATTTGACTAAGAAAGATGTGTGAAAGAGGAAATTGTGTTTCTTAGGTCATAACAATGTGAGGATGTTTTAAAATCGAAGGGATTAACGTTCTTCTTAATTCCCCAAAGCTTTTTTATCCCTCCATTTTTGAGACTGAGACACTCAATGGTCAGCGCAAATGTGGGCACAGGTGTGGTCTTTGCCCATGAGCCACCGATACTTCTGTGGAAGGGTCACCGGAATGGACCCTCCCTGAATCCAGTATGGAAACATCTATTGCCTCCTTCTCAGCCAGGGTTTCTGGAGAAAGTAGAGCCTTCAGAAAGTGGCCCAGGTGACACTGTCGCAACTCACAGAGGACAATACACAGTTAGTGTTCTACATGCAGGACAGCGCTGGCCCGGGACCATGTAGCCAGGCACCAGCCGCACCCTCTCCCGCTGAGAAGGCTGGTGAGCCATGGCATCTACAGGAGTCATCGTTTGGGGCCTGTTGAGGTTAACCTGTAGAAAACCCCAACAGACGCTTGCTTTTGCCACATCCAGGAAGCAGCCCACCAACCCCAGACAACGCTCTGTCATCAGACAGAAACTACTCTTCTCATCCTGTGTGCAGTAAGAAAGAAGGTTTGCTTGGAGCTCTTGCTTAAAGACCTGGATCTTTTGTTATTAAAGGCTTTTTTTAAAAAGATAGAACCTCTTCTTTGTTGACTTTTTGGGTGTATATCCACGGTCAGGTCACAGAACAGAACCTGAGAGTGTGCGGGGACTATTTGGAGCAGGAGTTTATTTTTATTTAGAATGGGGGACCCTCTGGCCTGCCTGTGCTGGTGGAAGCAGATCTTTCATTCAGTTTCTAGAACCCAGCAGAGAAAGCCGAGCTCAGCTTTGCTGATGGGGAAGCAGTCAGGGACATGGCCCTGTCTGTGTTGAGGTAACACTTAAGATGAAGGTCGCCAGGTGTGGTGGCGCATGCTTGTAATCCCAGTACTTGGGAGGCTGAGACCAGAGGATCCGGGTTCGTGGCCAGCCTCAGCTACTTAGTGAGGCTCTTGGCAACTTCGTGAGACCCGGTTTCAAAATAAAGTATAAAAAATAGGGCCGGGGATGTAGCTTGAGGTAGAATGCCCCTGGGTTCAATCCCCGGTACCGCAAAAAAAAAAAAAAGATGAAGGTGGGTTCTCCTTGGCACACCCCCTGGCTCACACTCTGGTCTCCTTTTCTGTTTCTTTTGTCAGTGCCGCGTCTCGCAGACCATCACCGGCAGGACACCAGAGGTGCTCTTGTGAAGAACTCTGGGCTCGCCGGGAGGGCGAAGTCAGTGGGCCTCTCAGCCCCGCGGTCAGCACGGTGGCCTCGGCTGTGCCTGCTTCCCTCAGGGTGCCTGCTCCGTCACTTTCTGGTCCCAAGCGTCACAGCGCTAGCCTCACTTGAACTGCCTGGCTTCAGTTCTTCCAACTAAAACACCCTCGTCAATGACTGGTTTCAAGACCTTCTAGAATACCCAGGAATCCTCCTGCTGGTCTGGGCTCCCTTTCCATGCAGAAGGTGCCCCGGCCTTGCACTTTGTCCACATCGTCATCAGTGCGGTCCTTACAGGGAACATGGTGGGCTGAGGCCAGGTCCCAGTCCCTCCCCTTAGAGAAAGCTCCTGGGATCCAAGTCAGGTGTGGCGTCTCAATCCCCAGGATCAGCTCCACCTGCCAGGGAGGACAGGAGCCGCCACTCGACCCCTTCCCAGCCCCAGCCCAGCAAATGCTCCAACGCAGGCATTAGCACAACTTAAAATGCTCTTGTGCCCACACAGACTCAACCAGAGGGCATGCTCTGTGGCTGACAGCAGAGCCATGAGGACGTCCTGTTTCCCCTCAAGGTCAAGGTGAAAGGGACTGACTGGGGAGGACAACTCCTCGCTGTGTGGAGACACCCCTGGGGCTCCCTAACAGAGCTGGCCCCAGAGCCGGCCAGGGCCAGTTGCCTTGGTCCACAGCCTCTGTGGAAGGATGCGGCTGACCAGCTCTCCGGCACCACCGGGGCCTCCTCGACACCCCCAATTACCAAGCCATTGCTGAGCACCCATCACATGTCCACCTTGAGGACACAGAATGACCGGACGATGCAACTGAGCACAAGGGTCCCGAGTCCAGAGACACAGCTCCAAGTACAGTCATACACGCTGCAGGGGCGTGGATAAAGGATTGGGAGAGAGACTGGGAAAGAGAAAGGAAGAGAGAAAGACTAGAGACAGAGGCAGAGAGGGAGAGAGAAACAGAGGGAGGAAGAGGAGAGGCAGACAGAGAAAGAAGCAGAGAGACAGAGACAGGGAGGAAAGGAGGGACAGAGACAGAGCGGAGAGAAACAGACAGAGAGAGGAAAGGAGAGACAGAGATAGAGAGGCGAGAAACTGAGGCAGAGGGAGGGAAGGAGGGACAGAGAGGAGAGAGACAGAGATGGGGAGGGAAAGAGAGACAGAGATAGAGAGGAGAGAAACAGACAGAGGGAGGGAAAGAGGGACAGAGAGACAGAGAGGAGGGAAAGAGAGACAGAAGGAGGGAAGGAGAGACAGAAGGAGGGAAGGAGAGACAGAGGGAGGAAAGGAGAGACAGAGAGTCCAAGAGGAGAGACAGAGTCTGAGAGGAGGGAAGGAGAGACAGAAGGAGGGAAGGAGAGACAGAGAGAGCGAGCGAGTGAGGAGCCATCCTGCCTCAGGAAGGTCCCGGAGTGGAGGAGGCATGGAGGTGGTGGTGGGTCGACATTTCCATGGTGGAAAGAGGAGGAGTTCTGGGCCCTGTTATTCAGGCCAGAGCTTCCTGTCCACTGAGCACTACTCAGAAGTGGGGGCCCTATGCCAGAAGGGCTCCCCTGGAGACCGTGCCCAGGGAACCGGAACGTGAAGGAAAGTGGAGAGGCCGCGAGGAGCAGTCCCACCTGGGGCCCTGTGTAGACTAGCACAGGAATTCCCCACAGAGAGCCACCTCCAGCTGGGTGACCTGTGACCTGAAGCCAGGTTTGTGCGGGACACGTGGCCGGCCACAGAGGGAGCCCCACAAAGGTGTCAGCTCCCGGGTCTCAGAGGCCTTGGCCACAGTCACCTCCTTATTATGGAGAAGCCCAAGGTCATTTGATTCAGTGTCATGGAGGACAACTCAGTAGCAGCAGAGAGGGTAAGACTATGACCTCCAGCCTCAGTTCACAGGGCCATGTTGAATTCTCATGGCAGTATGCAGTGTGTGCTTGTGTGTGTACTGTGTGTGTGGTTTGTGTATTGGGTATGTGTGGTGTGTTTGTGTGTGTAGTATGGGTGTGTGTATGGTTTGTGTATGGGGTGTGTGTACTGTGTGTGTGGTTTGTGTATGGGGTATGTGTGGTATGTTTGTGTGTGTAGTATGGGTGTGTGTATGCTTTGTGTATGGGGGTGTGTGCTTGTGTGTGTACTGTGTGTGTACTGTGTGTGTGGTTTGTGTATGGGGTATGTGCGGTGTGTGCTTGTGTGTGTAGTATGGGTGTGTGTATAGTTTGTGTATGGGGGTGTGTGTGGTGTGTGCTTGTGTGTGTTTCATTCAGCACTCTTGTGGCTCTGACCCAAAATCCTGACCACACAACTTAGAGGAAGATTTGTTTGCTCATAGTTTTGGAGATTTCAGGGGTTCAGTCTGTGTCAGTCAGGGCATGGCGAGGGGAGGCAGAGAGAGTGAGAGAGCAAGGGCTCTGCTCTCACGTCATGGAGACCAGAAGCAGAGAGAGCAAGCAAGGAGATTCAAAGACACAAGCACAGTCCCCAAGACCACCCCCCAGAGACCCACCTCCTCCAGCCACACCCCAGTTGTCCAGGTTACCATCCAGTAAATCAGTAAATCCATCACAATGGATTTATCCACTGATGATATTACAATCATCACCACTTAATTATATCAACTCTGAATATTAATACATGAGCTCTTCAAGCCAAACCATGACACTGTGTGTAGTGTGGGTGTAGATTGTATATGGGTGTGTGTGCAGCATGTTTGTGTGTGTGCTATGTGTGAGTGGTTTGTGTATGGGGGTGTGTGTAGTATCTTTGTGTCTATAGTATGGATGTGTATGCAGTTTGTGTTTGGGGTCTGTGGTATGTTTGTGTATGTAGCTTGTATTCCAGGATGTGTGATGTGTTTGTGTGTATAGTATGGGTGTGTATGTAGTTTGTGTTTGGGGATGTGTAGTGTGTTTGTGTGTATAGTATGGGTGTGTATGTAGTTTGTGTTTGGGATCTGTGGTATGTTTGTGTCTATGTAGCTTGTGTTCGAGGATGTGTGATGTGTTTGTGTGTATAGTATGGGTGTATATGTAGTTTGTGTTTGGAGACGTGTGGTATGTTTGTGTGTATATTATGGGTGTGTACATAGTTTGTGTTTAGGGATGTGTGCAGTGTGTATGTGCAGCGTGTGTGTGTAGTGTATGCATGGTTTGTATATGGGGATATGTGTGGTATATGTTATGTGTGGTGTGTATATAGTTTGTGTTTGGGCTGTGTGGTGTGTTTGTGTATATAGTATGGGTCTGTGTGTAGTCTGTGTTAGGGGTATGTGTGGTGTGTTTGTGTGTATAGTATAGGTATGTATGTAGTTTGTGTATGGGGCTATGTGCTGTGTGCATGGTGTGTGTGGTATGTTTTATATGTGGTGTGTGTGTGTGTGTGTGTGTGTGTGTGTGTGTGTGTGTGTATGGTGTACGGAGTTAGAGACAAAGTGAGTCCCTGGCACTACCACGCATGTCCCAGAAGTCTGCCTGCTCACCTGGGCAGGGACAGCTCCTGTGTCTGGGCCTCAGGGCAGGCTGCGAGGGTACATGAGAGGAGCTCATGCAGCGCACTGTATATCGTGACAATGCCTGTCACCTGGCAAGGGTATGATGAGTATCAGTAGTGACCGTCATAATCACTGTTCCAGCTGGCGCTGCCACCTGAAGTTATCCAAGCAGGACAGCCCATGTGCCATGTTTTGAACACCTTCCTGCCAGGAGCATGCTCCCTGGTGGGCCTATCCACCCCCCCCCTAGCCTCCAACCCACCTATCCCATCCCAACTCTCTCCCCTTACCTGGACATCCACTTCACCCTACTCCTGCCCCCCCACTGGGACTGCACCTCCCCCTCACTTATGCTCACCCCCCTAGTCCCTGCACCCACCAGTAGCTCCCAGTGATCCTGAGACTGGCTCAAAGGCCTTCTCCCCTGGAGAGCACCCCCCACTTCCATGGGAGGCAGGCGTCCTCCCCAGCGCCCCTGGCCCATGAGCAGCGGTGGAGCATTCGCCACATGGCAAGCCAGCTGTCTGCAGTCCTTTGTCTACCGACACCCCTCCTCCCTCGCCCCATGTGCCGTGCCAGCTCAGAACAGGGGCTCTTGCTCCCTGAGCCCCCAGCTCCCAGCCACTGCCCCGTTCACAGAAGGGCACCGTTGATGTTTGCTGAGGCATAGAATTCATTTCAGGATACCCTTTGCAGAGTGCCCACAGCCCTCCTGGGGATGGAGCCTCAGCACTGCCTGCCAGGCTGACCCAGTGCTCTACCACAGCAGCAGCACATCCACTGAGCATGAGCTGCAGACCTGGAATTTGGCCCTCTGGACTGACCATCAGAGGTGGCGGCAGCAGCTCACCCCGCAGGGGAAAGCCACAGAGCCAGCTGGCTCAGATGGTGGGCTCAGCTCCCACCAAACCTGACCAGGGCGCAACATCCAGAAGGTCAAGCAGCCTGGAGCAGCTTCCTCTGCCTTCTCATCCTCTGGGTCCTCTCCCTTACTTTATGCCAATAATGCTTGTTGAGAAAAGAGAAAATAGCAAACTAACATTCCTTGAACAATGGATGCACCGCAATGTGCAAAGTGAGCTACCCCTTACTACTCTGCGTTGGTGCGCCTCATTTTATTCAGGAACCTGCCTGGTTCCCCATACGCTGTTGCCATGGTGATGTGCTAGGGCTGACAGGCACGGGAACACATTATAAAGGACAGCTGAGGGGCCTCTCCTCAGAGGTGTCAGACCCAGCTAGGACCCTTCCCCATGGGATGGCTGAGGTCTCTAATTCAAATCTGTTCTGTTCCAGGAATCAGCAAGCTCAGGAACCCACCCATGCTGTCCACAGATTCACTTGGAGCTTGCAGAAATGGGCATTCCTGGGAAACCCACTTGTAGGGTTCAGCTCTTGATGGCGACACTATACATCATAGGATCATTGACCTAATTGCTAGACATGATTTTTAAAACCTACATTGTTCCCATCCTTTCAGGCAAGGACCACATTATTAGCTCATATTAATGAATCAGGCACTGGGGCCCAGAAATGTCATTTAACCAAAGGCACTTGGTGACCAGGCAGTAGAGTAAGGCCACGGCACGCACCTCCTGACCCATGGTAGTCCCACGCATCATGACTGCCTTCCCTCGCTCGCATACCTGGGTCTTCACAATATGGAATCATTGTCCAGTCATCTCCAGTGGACACCAGGGGACATGGAACCACACACAGATGACGGTAGCACACTGTTGATTTTCTTAGGTACAATGATATAGTCGTGTTAAAAAAATCCTTCTGTTTTCTATTGAAGGATTCACAGGTGAATGAGGTCTGTGGGATGGGCTTGAAAATATTCTTCAAAAGAAAAATGTAGAAAGTAGATGGAATAAGACTGAGAAGATGTTGATAATGATTGAAGGGCAGTAAAGGAGGTGATGGATAGACAAGTGAATGATGGTGTTCGCGCTTCTTTTTTTTATTGGTGCATCGTAATCATATATCCTGTTGAAGTTCAGGGTGGTAGAGGCATACATGCACACAACACTCTTTGAGCCTTCTCCCCGTTCCCACCCCATCCCCTCCCCTTCCCCTCCTTCCTGTGCTCAGCAGTGATTGATAAGTTTGTGTATATACATCACGTCCATTGAGATGTTTCCCTCTTCAAGCCTTCCTCCCCCCATCTCCCTCAGTTAGGTCCCCTCCTTCACTCCACTAAGGTTTCTCCTCCTTTGTCTGGAGTCCCTCCTATGTCCCAATTTCTCCCTGGCTTCCACATATGAGGGAGAACATATGACCTTTCACTTTTTGTGACTGACTAATCTCACTTAGTATAATGTTCTTCTTTCAGGTACATTGGAAATGTCTCATAACACAAAGTTAAGAAGAGGTAGGCAACACATAAAGCCAAATGAGAACCACCTGCTGGGTCCTCCCAGTAGGACTCCAGTATTTGTCTTCTTGCAGTTTGTATCTGGAAGGTCCCCCCCAAAGTTCCTGTGTTGAAGGCTTGGTCCACACTACAACAGTGTTCAGAGTAGGACTTTGGGTAGTGATTGGATAGTGAGGACACTGACTGGATTAATCCTTCAAAGGATTCGGAATTGAACAGATTATTGGAAGGTGGTGGGAACTGCAGGAGGCGGGGCCTCATTGGAGGAAGTAAGTCACCAGGGTTGCACCGTGGAACATTATAACTTCCCTTCTCTCTTGCTCTCTCGGCTTCCAGCTGCCGTGAGCTGAGCAGCTTTCCCCCACCACACCCTTCCTCCATGATCTTCTGCATGTTCTGCCTCACCACAGGCCCAGAAATAACGAAGCCAGCTGACCATGGACTGGATCCTCTGAAATCGAGCCAAAACAAATCTCTCCTCCTTTAATCTTATTTTCTCAGGCATTTTGTCACAGTGACAAAACCTAACACATGTTTACTCAGGTTTGTGGAGCATCTGCCACATGCCAGGTTTTGTGCAACTCCAGGGACTGCGGGTGGACAAGGAGCTGCCCTGACTCAGATCACTGACATATGGCGAGGGACACGGGATTGGCCTCCAGAAGAATACAGAAGCAGGACTGTGCTTTTTGTTCTCAGTAAGATGGGTGAAATGTGACATACAGTTACCTCATCTATGGCCTTCTCTTCATTACCTTGTCGGAATTTGGAGAAAAGGTGTGGTTCCTGTGGGAAAGAGTCTAAAGGGAAGAGGAGATGTTTGCTGCATGAGAGGCAGAGAGAGATGGAAAAGTTGGGGGTGGGCAATGCTCTGTAGGCATGGGGCCAGAGGAACCAGATGGGTCCCTGGGGGACATGTAGGGCAGGGACAAGGTGAAGAAGACCAGCATGGGAAATGAAGCCAAGTTCCAGTCATGAAAGCTCTGCAGAAATTGTACCTTCCAAGGAAATGAAAACCAGTCCTTGGGCTGCCAAGAACTTCTCCTCAGTACGGACTTTACCCTGGCTCTAGGACTTTCCATAAGGCCCAATACTCTCAAGAGGAGGAAGTTGCATACTGAACAAACTAATATTAAGGATCTCTGACATCTAAAAATATATCCAAATATCTAAAAACATCTCTACTTTTTCCTACATAAGATATGGTCATTACAGAAAAAGTAAAGAATATAACAACCAAAGGGTAAATTAAAGAATCCCAAATCTTACTGCCACTGTCAGAATTCTGGTACCTATCCTTCCAGATTTTCCCCCCACAGATATGTTCAAAGAAGTATTTGTTCTTCTTACAAAAGTGATATCATAGTATACCTATAATGTATTACCTGTTTTCACGTAAAAGCAAGCATGAACACATTTCCCCATCAATTCATCTTGATCCACTTTCTTTTGAAAAAAAAAAAGCAATGGGCCTTTGGCACTTTGGGACAATGAGGAGCTACCACAAAACTCCACCCTGAAGAACCCTGCAGCCTGTATGTGGTTCCTAAGGACAAAGAAAATCAGGCAAGCACAAAACAGGTTGAATGGAGATTACACTTAAAGCTGTGTGGCCCACCACCTTCACCACACAGAGGGGAATACTGAGTCCTGGAAGGACAAAAGGTTAGCTTAGGCCACACAGCTGTGTAATGATAAAGCCCAGACCAGAGAGCCAGCCCCGAATGCCCAGGCACTACCAGGAGGCTCCACGTTATGACCTGAAGAAGAACACACCATCAACGGTGTATCTTGCGAGGGAGCCTCCTGTGCTATCCAAAACCCATTCTTCTCTGGCCACCCACGGCGACCCAGTGCCTACCATTGGAGGAAATAAGACATGTGTGCATTCAGATACCGAGTCCATGACACTGAACGACTCACTGGGACACAAATCACGAACACATAAAATTTCAGGGAGAGAAGGACCCAGCACAATTCCTCATTTCTGAGACGAGGAATTTCAAGGCCCAGATGATTTTGTGAATTCACCCATGTCACGCAGCTGTAATCAAATCCGACTCCAACGCCAACTGTCCTCTGTCACTGGGGACTGAAAGGCTAATGCTTTCTCTGTCCCACACTGACACCTCCCTTCCTGTAGGGAGGGTATCAGAAGGTGGCCCTGATGGAGTTCCTCAGCACTCTGGTGGGATGCCTTTTACCAATCTGTCAACCTGTCACAATGCTATTATAACCATCAGTAACCACTGTCTGGAACAATCCAGGCTCTGCCAGCACAGTTCTAGGTTATCCAGTCAATGTTTCAATACTAAAACCGCCAAAAACATTGCTTAGAAGGAATGATAAAGCAAATATAGAGAAGCCAAGATATTTCATCTCAAGGTGCTTAAAAACAAAAGGACTTTTCCCTAAACATAGCAACTGTGACACCTTGGTTTAATCCACTAGGCAAGATCCCCATTCCTTGATTAGCCTTTCTTCAGCAAATAGGGCTCATTGGGGCAGCTTTGGGGACACATTCCAGTCCTGCTGGGGCTGAACTGGAATATGTCCCCACAGTCACCTGTGAAAACTTCATCCCAAATTCACATGTCGATGGCATCTGGAGGCGGGACCTTTGGAGGTTGCTAGGGTCAGGTGTGGTCAGGAGGTGGCCCCATGATGGCTTTGGTGGCTTTACAGGAAGAGGAAGAGAGACCTGAGCTGCAGGCTTGCTCTGTCTCACCGTGGGGAGCCTCTGCCATGCTACGATGCTGAGAAGGCCTGGTTGGATGCCGGCGCCATGCTAGGGACTTCCGGCCTCCAGCACCAAGAGCAAAAAAACCTCTGCTTTTTTGTAAATTTCCCAGTCTTTGGTATTCACTGACAGCAATAGAAAATAGACAAAGACAGCTACTCTACTAGGGTCAAAATGAGAGATAACCTTTAAAAACTCTAAACTAAAGCATATCGTCAAATGACAAAGCCAAGAACAGTATATACTCTCTCTTGAATGGAACAAGAGAAAACTGTATTTATGAGTAACCCAGCTACGTATTGGAAGCAAACCACTGTCCAGGCTGGGAAAGGTCCCAGAAGCCAAGGCCATGCTGCAGGGGGATTCACTGTGCACCCGGGACAGCCAGTCCTTCTCTCTAGTCTTCCCTGCTCCGCCTCCAACATCAGCCCCACGACTCATGGCCTCCCAGGACGGCCCCTGGCTGGCCCACCCTTCACTGTTCACTCCCAAGGCAGCTGACAATATCACAAGTTCTGGCCAATGATTATGCACTGAATCCTGTTGTTCACAGTTATTTCACATGCATTGATATTATTTGCACAACTTTTAGGAACAGAACCACATCTGATCAGCCTGTGTCTCATACACACTTCCAGGTGCCTAACAAATACCTACTTATTGAAGCCAAGCATGGTGGCTCACACCTGTAATCCCAGTACTTGGGAGGCTGAGACAGGAGGATCGCAGGTTCAAGGACAGCCTCAGCAAGTAGTGAGACTATCAGCAACCTAGCAAGACCCTGTTTCAAAACAAAAGCATAAAAAGGGCTGGGGGGGATAGCTTGAAGGTAGAATGTCTCTGGGTTCAATCTCCAGCACCAAAAAATAAAAATAAAAATAAATAAATAAAGCACACACCTGAGATTATCAGAAAGATTCATATTTCCCAGAATGCGACCTCTGGGAATTGGCAGGTGGTGCTGACACCATCCTTTAATAGGTCCTATATCCCAGCAAATGCCACCAGGGTGACCATTTCAAGGAAAATAAAACTGTAAGGACATCCTTAGGTACGGTTTTGATATAGTTTAATGGGAAGATTTCAGAAAAGCCTCTATTTTTCAAGTTGAACTTTGAGAATTCACATAAAGGTCATTTCGGTGGGAATTATCCTGCCGTTTCCTCTCCATCACCCAGTGTAATTGATTCTGTAATTGATAGAGTCTCATTTGCTGGGAATTTACAACCAAGAGAGTAGAGATGGGCAAAGTAGGGTTAGAGAAGGGAGAGAAGGAAACATCGCTGGGACTACAGAATCTGAAAGGAATTAGCCTAGGCTGGAGTGTGGGAAGGTCCTGCTTCCAGCCTGCACAGCTGCTCCTCCAAGATATGTCCTTATTCTGGCCACCAGGCCCCTTGGCTCCTTTATTCAGGGCCCTTCTGTTGTAAAGCCGAGACCTTGCTAGGATTGGGTGCTGTGTGAATAGGAGTGTGACCCCTCCAGCCTCCCGAGCAGCCTTCAACAGAGGGAGCAGAAGAGAGACCCCAAGGAAATGCTGGATAGTGGTCACACTTGGGGGCCTCCGAGTCCTTGCCATGTTCTTAACAGTGGCACTGATAGCCCCATTGTTGAGGGTTTAATACGAGGCAAGCACTGGAGAATGCTCCACCAGCGTCTCATGTAATTTAATCCTCATAACATCTAGTAGGGTGGGAGGAGCCAGGCAGGACGACCATGTGCAGGAGGAGCCCAGGGGATGTGAACGGTCTCCTCTTCCTCCAGGGTGACCCTCTCTCCTCTTAGCTCTCACCCCATGAGAGAGAGGCAGGAAGGGAGAGTGGGAGAGGAAAGTGGGAAGAAAGAAAGACGGAAGGATGGAGGGAGGAAAGAAGTTCTTAATAGTTCCATATGCAAAGGGAATTAATATTTATGTGAATAAAAATGTATTTGCAATACAATTTCTCAGGTTCCTAAGACCACTATTTTTATACATGCATACTGGTATTGGTATTAATAAAAACGTGTCTGATTCTAGAGAAATAAAGTGTGCCTTTAAAAAATGGGCTAGGAAAATGGAGCTATCTTCCTTCGGCGTCTCCTATTTTACTGAGTAATGTGTGGTGCCTGCGTCTGTTATCCATTTCGGAAGCATTATCTATGGAGTATCACCTCTAGTGCATGCTAGAAGGCTTGTGCTTCTTGGAAACACTGAGGAAAAATAGGACTAGAACAAGGCTGGCTGCATGGGTCAGCGGGGCGGAGGCCCTGGACCCAGAAGGCCCCACACTTGGTTTAAAGCCCTTCTGTCATCTTCAAATTCTTAACAATTTTTGAGCACACAGTGCTATGTTTCATGTGTACAAGTTGGGCACCTGGAGAAGGGGAAGGAGTGGTTCTAGTTTGTATTCACAGCACAGTGACATGTCAGAGCTGGAGAAAGTAAGCCTGACTCTCAGCCAGCCCCAGGCAGGAGCAGCTCTAAAATCTGCAGCCACAAGAACAAGGACATAGATTTCACAAGGTAGGGTAACCGCTAAACTGTCTGTCCCTGTCCCTGGAGCTGGAAAATCACGGCTTAGGTCTGTATTCTGGTGATCCCCACTAGTCATGAGCTCTGATTTGTACCATAAATGTTGTGTTAGTTTCCCATCACTATAATAAATGCCTGGGATGGTCAACTTACAAAGAGGGAAGGTTTGTCTGGGCTCATGATCGCTCGACCCATTGGTGAAGAAGTACGTCATGGAAGGAGTGCGTGGTGAAGCAACCCCCATCTCCTCGCAGCCAGGAAGTGAAAGAGAGGAAGGGAAGGGGCGGGGGCCCAGTAACCCCTTTGAGGCAAGCCCCCAATGACCTAAGACCTCCCACGAGGCCCCTCCTCTTAAAGGCTCCACCACCTCCCAGTAGCACCCTGGGCTGGGGACCAAGCCCTCAACACATGGGCCTTTGGGAGACAATCAAGATCCAAAGAAGAGCAAAGGTCTTTGATCAAGTAAAAAAGACAACAAATGTTTCCTGATAAACATTATAATTTAGTAAATAAATTTCTTCTGCCAATAAAATTAATGGGGGAAGGAGAGGGAGAAGGGAGAAGAAGAAGAAGAAGAAGAAGAAGGAGGAGGAGGAGGAGGAGGAGGAGGAGGAGGAGGAGGAGGAGATAAGATGCCTCTTGTGTTGAGAAGAGTAGGCACCTCCAGGGTAGTTTCACTCCTCCACTTCACAGATGGGAACAGACAGTAAGAGCGCACTATGGGCCATGGACCAGCTGATAGTGGAGGAGAGTTCTCACCACAGGAATCTTAAAATTAAAGAGCCAACGAGTCCCCAGTATTTACCTATGGGGAAGCCTTGGGTCTTTGCTCATTCTGCAATACTTGGGTATCCTTGGGTGACCCAGGCAATGTCCTGCCATGGGGTAGCAGGGGTCATGTCCCCTGCTGCAGATGCTGCTGCTAGAAGCAGACAAGCAGCCAGGACTCATCCCTGTCCGATACACGATGGAAACACCATGAAGAAGATGCCAAGAGAGGGAGCAGAACAGCAGTGGTACTGGCAGTCTGTGTCTGTGGTTGGAAGGACAGGTCACTTGTCACTGATGTCACCATAAATCAGAGTCAGGCTGAAAACCAAACCCAGCAGCCCAGGTCCACGCACTGCACAAACACTGAACCCCAAGGCACTTTGTCGGCACTTCTGCAGCCTGTGCTGAGGGTCATCTGGCGATGTCACTCTGGGTGATATGCTACCAGACACCAGCAGCGTCCTCATCCCAGGAAGTTGCTCATTCCAGCCAGTGTCAGTCCCTGTCTCAGGGAGGATGAGACAGAGGTGGGCCACAGGCAGGATGATCTTCCTACCACATCACCTGCTTCCACAACCTCCATGTACCTGAAATTCAGGTGCTTATCAAAAAAATTGTCTTGGAAGAATAAAAAAAAAAGTAAGGGATCAGATAGATGAGGAAGCACAGTATATAGAAAGACAGCAAAGCCCTTTCCCTGGGTGTGAAGAACAGCCCACGCACAGAGATGGCATACCTCGACAGAGGGCGCCTTAGGCAGAGGTCGGCAGCACCTTGCTGTGCACACATTCTTGACCCCTCCAAAGCCCCAGGTCCAACACTGCTCCGTGTACCCCTCTATTCCTCTGTCATAGGCTGCGATTCTGGCTATTTGCTGTATCAGTCATCATTTGACATGATAGTGCTGGGTAACCACTAGCCCCACACTCGGTGATTTGAAGCAACCATTACTTACTATCCTTCACAGATCTATGCATCTACTGGTTCTGCTGCTCTTGCCTATACACCTAAGGTCACTGTTTTGGGCCTGGCTGGTTCAAGATGGCTCAAAAGACTTGGCTTTTTTCCAACATCCCTTGCCACCCTGCAACAGGTCAGTCCAGGCATGTTCTCATGGTGTCAGTAGGGTCCAAAGGAAAGAGGCAGAGATACAAGCATCTTTTCAACTCTCCATGGACGTCAAGATTGCCTCTGTCCATTGGCAAAGAAAGTCCCATGGCCAAGCCTAGGATTATGGTTTGGATATAGAATGCCCCCCCATAAAAGCTCACGTGTTAGGCAATACAGCCAGGTTTGGAGGTGGGGCAAGGCTAGAGGAAGTGGACCCATGGGGGTATGGCCTTCGGGAATGTATCTGTTTCTGGCACCTTCCTCCCTCTTCTCTTCTCCTCTCTTCTCCTCTCTTCTTTCTCTTCTCTTCTCTTCTCTTCTCTCTTCTCTTTCTATCTTTCTCTCTCTGTTTCTGGCAGCCATGAGCTGAGAGCAGATTTTCTCCACCACGCTCCCTACAGCCACAGTTTCTACCTTGGAGCTGGTCATCCATAGACTGAACCTCTGAAACCAACTTTCCTGCTCTAAATTGTTTTTGTCAGGCATTTTGACCATGGTGATAAAAAAGCAGACTAAACACCCAGTGTTGTTAGGACATAATTACCAGAGGCCACAGGTGCAGGGAGGTTTGGGGAAGGGCGAAGGTCATCAGCGTAATGTCCATGGGTTAAAGAGATAGAACTGATGAAGAAGATGGGTCCTGCCTTCCACTCCTGCTGTGGGCCATCAGGTGCTCAGAAATTCCTGGGGGGGGGGGACCAGACACCTCTGAAGAAAGTAGGAAAGAAAGGGACAGTCCAAAGGAGGGAAGTTTCACAGAGAAGAAAAATATTAGCTGCTTCCTATGTGTCTGCAAGTTGGTTTTACTACCTGTAGCACAGGTGCCACATACCTAGCCTGCTTTCCATACGATAACATATTACATACAGTTTGAACAGCTTTGCTCTGTATATTAACATAGCCTAATCATTAAGAATACACACCCTAGGACCAGACTGCTGGATTTGAATCCCTGATTCACCAATTGCTGACTTAGAGATTTTGGTTAATTTATTTAAACTCCCCTGTACTTCATATTCCTCGTCAGTAAATGGAGGTAAGAATCTACCTGTCTCACAAGGTTATGGCAAAGCTGAAATATTACATTGAAATACACTTAAACACAGTGCCTGCCACCGAATAAATGGTCAATAAGTGTTAGTGTTATCATTACCATTATCATGATTATCAAGAAGATGGTAATGGTGGCAATGATGATGGTGCGGATGATCATGATGATAGTGATGGTGATGGTGATGATAGTGATGATGATGGTGGTTGCGGTGATGATGGTGGTGATTATGACGGTGGTGATGGTCATGATGATGATGGTGGTAATGCTGGCGATGATGGTGACGATGATAGTGATGGCAATAGTGGTGGTGATGATGATGAGGGTCATGATGATGGTTACTATGACAGTGATGGTAATGGTGGTGGTGACCATGATGATGATGGTGGTGGTGGTGGTAGTGATGATAATGATGGTGGTGATGCTGACAGTGTTGATGGTCATCACGATGATAGCGGTAATGCTGGGGATGATGGTGACAATGATAGCGATGGTGATGGTGGTGAGGATTAGATGATGGTGGTGGTGATGATAATGATGGTAGTGATGGTGGTGATGATGATGGTGGTAATGCTGGTGATGATGATAGTGATGGTGGTGGTGATGCACATGATGATGATGATGATGCTATCATGCTCTTCTTCCCACCCTAATTCCCTTACTCCTTACCTTCATATTTCTAAATTCTGTTTACATTTAGTTCATTTCTTAGAATGAGCTTTCAAAAAAAGAAATTATATGCATACCTTTCTTTTCTCAACAGGAGTGAAATACCACTAATTAATGAGTGAGGAATTCAGAAATGCTCACAATTTCACCCAATGTGAAAGACATTAAAAGTTAAATTACATGATCTCAGCAGAGCAGCTCACCCAGTAATCCCAAATTAAAGATGTGGGGCTTGAAAGATAGGAAATGACAGGCTTTCAGATTTTGAACATGGTGAATTATTATTAGTGGTAATCATATATAGATTTGAAGTATCTAAAATGGAAAATATAAATCATATTGGTCATGATCACAAACAAAGGAGTACTTTCATGAGCATTTTACACAGTTGCTTTGCTTTTAGCGTCAGAGAGCAGGCAGGGTCTCGCAACACATGGCTGGGCAAGTACGAAACACACTCAAGGGAAATTCACATTTCTGACAACCTTCCATTGTGAAAGGCTGAGTTCCTATGGAATGTTTAAAGGCAGTAACTAGCATTTTACTTTATTACTTCCATACAGTAACAAAGTTTATACCGGAAAAGTGGTTTCAGAAAGGAAAATTGCATACTGTCAGTCTGAATCAGTCAGGCCATGCCTCCTTGATTAAAACACAGGTCCTAGCGCTGCCATCGAACTACAGGAGCATCGAAATGTGTCACGCTGGGATCCACCCTGGCTCAGGAGAGGAGTGAAATTTGATGTTGGTGTCGCCTCAACCCTGGGCATTCACTCAAC
>PVJS01016278.1:0-37697 GCA_004027185.1 Glis glis
TATGCTGCAGAAAAGAATTCCAGGATGCATAAAAAGCATGATATAAGCAAATGATTATTAAACAACAAAGGTATGCACACCCCATAGACAGGGTGTGGGTGCCCCTCACCTCTCAGGGAAGAGGGAAGAGAAGAGGAGAGGAGAAGAGAAAGAAGAGAAGAGAAGAGAAGAGAAGAGAAGAGAAGAGAAGAGAAGAGAAGAGAAGAGAAAGGGGAGGGGAGGGGAGGAGAGGGGAGGGGAGGGGAAGGGAAGGGAAGGGAAGGGGACTGGACTGAACTCAGGTGGGTCTAGCGCCAAAGATACTGATCTTTAATCACTATAGCACACTATGAGGTCTAGGGCAGTCACTGCGCCATGGACAGTGACTATATTAGAACAGAGTTCCTGAACAGGCCATGCTGGTGAGAGGCATGCTGGGGGTTTATTTGGATCATGTGCCCCAGGTCATGGCTGACTAGGATAGATTTTTTAACTTTGTCTTAACCAAACCTTCACAAAGACTCCAAAGAGGTTTCAAGTAATACACATTGAGAGACTTGGTGTGGACTATTGCAATTTGATGATACAGAATTATTTGGACTGATATAAATTCCTTTGAGCACATTGCTTCTGATGCAGGTAGGAGTGGAAGAAGTTTGAGAATTATTTGACTTCCCTGTCATGATGTTTGTTTCAAGTCACCTCTTTTTTTCTCCGTAAGTTAATTTCTCTATCTTTAAAAAAATAGTACTTCAAAGCAGGGGGGCATGGTGACACATGTCTATAAACCCAGCAACTGGGTAGTTTGAGACAGGAGGATTCCAGTTTCTAGGTAAGACCCTATCTCAAAATAAAATGACAACGATTGGGGGTATAGGTCAGTGGTAGAGCCCCTTAGATTCAAGTCCCAGTACTGAAAAAAAATTACTTCAAATGACTCACACAAGGATTTGGAAATATGAAAGTGACCAAATAGAGTCTCTGTGGTGTAGGAGCCACTGGGCATTTTTAACATACAAGTGGTCTACATTAAAATTATTTATAATAAAATATTTTAATTAAATAATATATACATGTAATCAGTTCCATGTTCTCAGCAGTCACTTAAGAAATAAAATGCTACCTATATATTCAGTTTTCTGTGTGCCTCCTTTTGCTCTTATCTTACTTATATGTAACATATAAATAACCTTTTTAAAATCTTTTGTTCATTGTTTTATGTTTTGCCCATTTTTATATTCAAATCTTGATGGCTTTTTTAAAAATTTTGATATTTCAATTACTAATCCTAGGCATTTGTGTATCCTGCAGTTAACCTCCCCGTGACTACAGACCCTGAAATTATTAGCACATTGAGTTGAGCATATTGAAAATTATTTCTCACTTCCCAAAATATACAGTTTTTATTATTTTTATTATGTTCTGGCAATGGTTAGGGCCTTGAGTACAATGTTAAATAAAAATGTCCACAGCAGGCATCCTTGTCATTTTTATTTAAAAGAAAACACATCTATCTTTCACCATTAAGTGTGATATTTGCTGAGATTTTAGGTCACATTTTTCCCCAGTTATGTCCATATTTGCCAAAAGTGCTTAGAATAATGCCTAGCACCTATCAAGCATATGTAGGCTTAATGAATGTAAATAAAACAGTTTATGTTATCTAATATCCACCAAACTCCTAAAATGAAATGAAGCAAAGTTAATGTTTTCTATCTTCTGAAGGAAGTTTATAAAATGTCGATTACTTATTCCTTGAATATTTGATAATGGGTCTAAAGTGGTGTGTATGGATTACTATTTCTAGTCCTTATTTTTGAAGTTCTATTCAAGTTTTCTATTTCTTCTTATACCATTTTTTGATGATAAGAGACAATATCAGTTCCCCATGTTTGGAGTTTCTATTTTGGTGACATACAACCAGACAAAGAGCACAATGACAAAACAAGAATTCTTTTTTTTTTTTTTTTCTCTCATTTATTTTTTTAACGTGCTTTTATTGGTGTATTGGAGTCTTACATTGCAATGAGTATCTATTTGATGTTAATATACATGCACACAGCTATTAGTGCCCCCCCACCTACCCCCACACGTGTGAAGTACCGATAATGATGTTGGTAACTGGGAATGGACCCACCATATGATCCGGCTATTCCACTACTGGATATCATACAAAAGGGATTGAAACCAGAAAACTACAGTAATATATACATACCCATGTTCATAGCAGCACAATTCATAGTGGCCAAATTATGGAACAAAACAAGAATTCTATTGGGGTAATGCTAATCAGTGACTAATCAGTTAAGTTCTTAAACTGTAATTGTACTGACCATATGGCTAATATAAATTCCACCTTTAAGGTTACAGTGGGTTGGGACTATGGTAAAATATTCTGAGGGGAGTCTTTCTTTTTAACTCCTTTTTTTTTAGACTCAAGCAAAATTAAACTACTTCTAGTTTCCTTTCCTTGGATAGGTTGGCAGATTTCTTCTAGACCTATTTTAGTAAAGATATGGGATATTGTTTTGAGGATACAATTCTCTATCTTGGGAAAGGCCAAGGTGTCCTAACTATTCCTACCCCCAATTCATTGTACTCCCACCATTACCTAGAAGCTAAGGCCTCAGTCTTGGGTTGGGAAGATATTAAACACATTAGCAGCCAGGCATGGTGGCACACTCCTGTAATTCCAATACTTGGGAGGCTGAGACAGTAGGATCACAGGTTCAAAGCCAACCTCAATAACCTAGCAAGGCCCTCAGCAACTTAGTGAGACTCTGTGTAAAAAAAAAAAAAATTAGCCAGGTGTGGTGGTGCACACTTGTAATCACAATACTTGGGAGGCTGAGACAGGAGGATCGCAGGTTTGCAGCCAGCCTCAGCAACTTAGTGAGGCCCTCCACAACTTAGTGAGACCCTGCTTCAAAATAAAAAATAAAATTGGGCTGGAGAGGTAACTCAGAGGTAGACTTCCCTGGGTTTAATTCCCAGTACCACAAAAAATAAAAAATTAAAAAAATAAAAAACAATTTTAAAAGAGATGGGGGTGTAGCTCAGAGGTAGAGGTAGAATGCCCCTGGGTTCAATCCCAGTACTGTAAATAATAATAATAATAATAATAATAATAATAATAATAACAACACATTCAGGAAAACATGCTCCAGAGTCAGCTTTTCACTACAGCTCACTCTGCATTTGGTGACAAAATTTTCATCACCTTACTTATATTCAGACTGTGCTTAAAAGAATATAAGATATGTTAAATCATATACTATATTCCTGATGGTTTGGAAGTGAGAGGACTTCTCCGGATACATGTGAAGGGACAGAAACATACACAATGTTTATGATTAAAGTAAAACAACATGCGCGGAGGTAGAATGCCCCTGCGTTCAATCCCTGGTACCACAATAAAATAAAATAAAATAAAATAAAACAACATGTCCCAAGTCATTCCATAATTTAACTTAACCTACAGGAAATTATTGATATTAAATGATGAATATAACAGGGTGTGGTGGTACATGCATGTAATCCCAGGATTTGGGAGGCTGAGATATGAGGATCACAGGTTCAAAACCAGCCTCAGCAATTTAGCAAGACTATCAGCAACCTAGTGAGACCCTTTTTCAAAATAAAAAAAACAGAAAAAAGAGCTGGCTGGGGGTATAGCTCAGAGCTAGAATGCCCATGGGTTCAATCCCCAGTACCAAAAACAAAACAAAAAAAATAATTTGATTCCTTTTTTTTTTTTCACAAAAATGTACATTCATCATTGTGGCATTTAGATATTGCTATTTCTTAGCATCTATGCTTACAATTCTTTTATTAAAGGGATCATGATTCCTTTTATTTATTTATTTATTTATTATTATTTTTTTTTTTGTGGTACCAGGGATTGAACGCAGGGGTATTCTACCTCTGTGCTACGCCCCCGGCCCTATTTTTTATACTTTATTTTGAAACCGGGTCTCACGAAGTTGCAGAGGGCCTCACTAAGGAGAGAGAGAGAGACAGAGAGACAGAGAGCGAGAGAGCTGAGGCTGGCCGTGAACCTGGATCCTCCGGTCTCCGCCTCCCAAAGTACTGGGATTACAAGCGTGCGCCACCACGATCGGCTCATGATTCCTTTTATTTTGAAACTTTCTCTTTTTTGATGTCAGTCTCTCATATTATTTGAATTATTAATGTTCAGTGTTAGCAATAATGAAACCAAGTGAAAAACTGATGCAACATTGTCATTTTAATACTCAAGTTTTGTTGTGGTTGGTTTTGTTTGTTTGGCTTTTGGTATCTGTACAGAAAATTACAAGCAAATAAGGTTGCTAAATATAAACTAACAAACAAAAGAAACTTGTGATAATTTTATTCTTTTTACATATAACCATAAGCATTAATGATAATGCAATATCTACATTTAGATGACTGAGGTGTTTGACGTGATTAAGTATGTTAGTAATCATTTTAAAACTCAACATCAAAACTGAAGGATACAATAATAAGTGTGAATCTCTACAGATTCGCAAAGTAAGCATATCATTTTAACCGAAATTTGTCAAAACAAGAAATATCAACAGAACCCTCAGAAGCTGCCTTTACATACCTCATTGGTCACTGTGGAAATCCATTGCTGAGGCTTAAAAGAGCAAAAGTAAACTTTGGCTATTTTTTAGCTTCATATAAATGCAATCACTGGACATGTAGTTTAAATTATCTTTGTAAAAATTATTCATTATTTTGTGTGTAGAGTTAGCGTCTTTATTCAAAATACAGTTTAATATTATGTTATGCTTATAACATATTGTTTCCTATTTGGGATTATTACATATGCTTTTGTATTACCTTTACTATTCATGTATTTAATGGTCACATATGCTTATATACATTTCTCTGGGGCATATATTTAGGAATGAAATGGCTGATCATATGGCTTCCATTTATCTGTTATAGTTTTACTGCCAAAGAGTTTTCAAAAGAGATTGTACGATTTACAGTCTCACTGGTGATATGTAGTGTTCCAGATTTCCTACAACCTCACCAATAATTCACTTTATTCTCACCATTGTGGTGGCTAGGAAGTTGTATTGCATGGTATTTTAATTTGTATGTCTCTGATAACTAATGCAGTGGAGCCCTTTTTAATGTTTATTGGTAGTCTGGTTATACACTTTTGTGAAAATGTCTGTCTTTAGTCCGCATTTTATTTCCTGATCTGCTTTCGATGTATAAATGATTTGAAACCTTTAGATTCTATGGTATTACACACCTATATTCATTTATATTTCTCCTTCCATTGTGCACACTGCCCTTTAAGATAGCATCTGTTGGGGCCATCTGCCCCTAAAGGTAATTACCAGGTTACAGCAGTGTACCGCACAGCCAATTGATCCACTGACTTCACTGATGACATCTTCTTTTATCTTTTTTCTACCTAACAGGTGTGCCTATTTATCTCTTTCAGGGGGAAAAAAAAGAAAAGAAAACCTATGGCTGGTGAAGAAATTGACTTGTTGGCAGAGTGCTATCAAGGTCAAGATCAAAATACCCACTTGTCTGGAACAGGAAACGACTCTATCTGCCTGGCGAAGATGTCAGCCACAACCAGGGAAAAAGTCTGTGGTGCTGCATGATCCAGGAGAACGTTCCCTTTTGCTCTTTTATTTTCACCTATGTCTGGATTATACGCTATCAATTATACATTCTATGACTAAAATAAGACACATCACAATCCTATTGTAGACAAAGAGAATCCATTCTTCCATATCTTCAGTTACCAACTAAAGCATTTGGTGGAACTCCAAACTGGCAAAATGTGTGTTTCTTCTTGCCAGTAACCCCTTGTGACACTTTGAATTTAGAGAGCATCACTCTTTCAAAACCTCCTAGTTTTCCTCAAGACAGGGAAAAACAAAATGATTATACCTTTATTCCTGAAAGCAAACCCAAGGAGTACTTAGAGTATAGAATTCGAAAAGAGCCAATAAAAGAATCAGGATGAATATCTCGATTCAGGAAATTGGCTTAAATCTGCAAACAATCCTTTGCATCATATTTGATGTGCCTAAATTTTTTACTTCCTAACAAATATTCTTGGAAAGCAAAAAGAGACCTCTGAGAGATTTCAACTTCCTACTGTAATACTTTAATCTGACCATGTTTTTCATTTTTATAATATTTTCTGAAAATTTATCTTCATCATATCATCTTGGTTTAGTTTTATAAATACTAATACCACTCTATAAAAATATTAATGTTAAGGTTTTTAAATTTCTGCATAACATGTGTGTCCTCCCAGTTGCTTTCCTTTTGTTTATTTTTGTTTCTATCTTCCTAAAGTATTCTCCAACATATCTGGTAATCTGTGTGCCTGCTCATAATTAAGAGGGGTCAGAGAGCTCAAAAGCAGATTGAAAACTCTGAGCATTGTGGAGGCGACTGGAGAGAGATCCCATCAGTGATTAGGAAAACCTGAATGTCAGTATCCTCGCTTCCTTATTTTCCAGAAATGTATTTTCCAGTCTCCTGTTATGGGGCAGAAGTCAGGTTGTCCATGTTCTGGAAACCAAGTAAAGGAGCAGTGACAGACATTAACATGTATATGCAAATAATCTGTTAGTTCTTCTCTTTACAATACTGTGCACTTACTCTCAACAGTGTGGTCCGGACACAGTTTGGTCTTCACTAGCAATAAAATCTCCAGAGCATTATCCTCTCCTCTACAGAAGAGGTTATCTAAGAATTTAAAAAACATCATAAAATCTTTTTAACAGCAAAGTGTTTCATTTCTAGTTCCATATGTACTACTAGTTCCTGAGGTTTTTGAAAATTGTACAGTTTAATTTGGGTTTTTTGAAGTTTTTTTTTAATTTCCAGGTTAGCATTTGCTAAGTGGGAGAGTCCTCATGCATCTGTTTTATAACTTACAAAATGCAGTTGCAATTGTTTTCTCTCCTGTCTTTGTGGGTACATGTTCTTTATAAATGATTAGCTTATTATAGTGTTATGGTTTAGCTCTGGAATGATCCCACATAAACTCATGTGTTAAAAGCATGCACCCTAATTCAGCAAGGTTCAGAAGTGGGACTTTTTGAAAATGATTGGATCATGAGGGCTCTCACTTCATTAGTAGATTAATCCATTTTGATTAATTCATCATATGGATTAATACGTAGATAGTTAAGTGGACTACTTGGAGGTGGAACCTAGTTAGAGGAAGTAGGTAGTTGGGGTATGCCCTAAAAGGGTTTATTTTTGTCTCCCGCTCTATCTATCTATCTATCTATCTATCTATTTATCTATCTATCATCTATCTATCACCTATCTCTATCATCTATCTCTATCATCTATCTATCTATCTATCTATCATCTATCTATCATCTCTCTCTCTCTCTCTCTCTCTCTCTCTCTCTCTCTTTCTCTCTCTATTTCTCTGCTTCCTGGCTGCTATGAGTTGAGCAGCTTTCTTCTACCATGCCCTGCCACCATGATGTTTCTGACTTGGAGCCAGCTGACCATGAATTGAACCTCTGAAACCATGAGGCAAAATAAACCTTTCCTTTCTCTAAGTTGTTTTTCTCAAGTACTCTGGTCACAGCCACAAAAAGCTGACTAAATATAGTTTAATTTTGTCTAAAAGGGTCAATATTAAACACATATATTTAAGCTGTCATTTTTATACAATTTCATTTTATAAAAAATAAATTTCATTAATAGAAAGCATAAAAATGAAAAAGTAATTATTAACCTAGAAAGGTAGGATCTCTATTATCTTGAAAGAGTAATATAAAACACGACTAAAGATCACAACAAAAATATATTATTGGCTAATTATTTTTTCCCAGAGGGAAGGGGTCTGGAGTATTAGAAGCTAAAAAAATGATACTCTGCACTACTTCCAATAAGTCTACCATGATTCTACAGGTAAGAATGACATCTAAACAAAGAAGAAATTATGTAAGGTTTGGAATAATCAGAATATGCTATTTTATTAAAACTACACAATGATGATCAGTGACTACTAACATCATAAAAAAGAGAAAACCATGTGTCATGTGCCTCTTGATATAGGTGCACAACAAAATAATGTAGTAGCTTTTGCAAAGCATTAAACATAAACCTACTCAACATCTAAATATAACAACCAATTTACAGGTAAAAAGTAAAAAAAAGGGATCATATATTAAATGGCATATAGAGTTGTAATCAAGAAAAAGAAAACTTACTGTTGGAAACAATAGCAGTGCTCTCCAATAGAACTTTCAGCACTAATGGGGTAATTCTATATCTGCATTATTCAGGATAGTAGCCACATTGGAATATTCATGTACTTGAAATATGACTTGTGTGGCAATTTTAAATTTTATCTACTTCTATGTTAATTGTTTTTTAATTAACTAAAATTTAAATAGCCACATATGGTTAGGGATGACCATATCAGACCACATATCTCCTTAGGACATTTCTTAAACAAGTAAGTAAAAAATTAAAGAGAAGGGGACTCATAGAAGAGACTCAAAAGTGTATAAACCAATTATAAAGTATAAATGTTATCTTGATCCAAATGAAAAGAAATTATATAAAACTTGCTAAACATTTGGGAAGAATTATATTTATATTTATTGATATAAGTAATATAAGTATATATTTGATATTAAGGAATAATTATTTTGTATATGATAAGGATTTTATAGTTACACTTAAAAAGAGTTTATATGAAATAGTTAAGTGAAATAGTCACAGATAAAATTATCTTATGACTTAGATTTGATTCAGCAAAATCCAAGGTTAAGTAGGGTAACAGATAAAACAAGGAATACGTGAAATAAAATTGGCCATAGTTCACTGTTGAAGCTGGTGATGGTCATGGGGAAATACAATCATGCAATTATTTGCTTTTGAATATACTTGAAAACTTCCACACACTTAATCTCTTCTGATATCATGTCCCAACTCCAGAAATTCAGACTCTAAGAAACAAGCAGGTTTAAGATACCTGGGGAAAAGGATAAAATAGGGAGTTGCCTTTTTAGGAAAACTTCCAAGTTAAGAATAGAAATATGTAAAAGATATTTTATGAAGTGTTCTGTGCCTTTACCTTACTGTTCAGGAAATTGCACTGCACAATAATTTCACATTTATTTCAGGTTTTATTATAAGTGTGGTTTTGAGGAATTGATTTTCAACTTCATAATTTTGGTACATGTGCAAGAGCTGACACATAAAAGTTGCATAAGCAATCATATAAATAGATACATCCTTTTGAGGCATTCTTACCATGCCCTGTGTGAGGCTAAGGAGATCTTACTCAGAAGATGACAACCTCTCCATGCATCTACCTTAAGTGTCTTCAGAAATAAAACCTCAACTATGAGCACAGAGATATAGACATTTACCCATCATTTAGATCATTTGGGGAACCCAAGAAGTTTGTTTTTATATTTTAATAATTATAATCATATATAGCAAGTAGAACTTTAAAGTTAACAGAAAACTCAGACCACAGCAGGAATAGTCTTTCTGATCAGTCTCTCAACATCATCATGTAAATTTAAACCAGTTTAGATGTTCAACATTTACAATCATTAAATTCCTGATTACAGGGTTATCTCCTTTTATTACTTATCCATAATGTTTCTATTAGGATAAATGGAAAAGAAGAAGTCATCATGCACCATACTTGCCAATTAAAATATATTTTATATCTTAGTCTTATCAGCCGGACGTGGTGGTGCACGCTTGTAATCCCAGTACTTTGGGAGGTGGAGACCGTAGGATCCGGGTTCGCAGCAAGCCTCAGCTCTTTCTCTCTCTTCCTGTCTCTCTCTCTCTCTCTCTCTCTCTCTCTCTCCTTAGTGACACCCTCTGCAACTTCGTGAGACCTGGTTTCAAAATAAAGTATAAAAAATAGGGCCGGGGGTGTAGCGTGGAGGTAGAACGCCCCTGGGTTCAATCCCCAGTACCCCCCAAAAAAAGGTCTTATCAACTTTATTATGATTATCTTCATCTTACAATTTAAAAACTAGATTTAGAGAGGCTAATTCATTTTCTCAAGATTACACAGTTAGTGGAACGGTAGACTTTAAAACTAGTTTGACCAGTCTTAGTATGATTCCCATTAGGCTCCACTGTCTTCTATGTTGCTTTTCTCTAGCTTATATGCATACACAAGTAAGGGAGAAGGAAAGAGGTAGGGAGAGGAAGAGGGAAGACAGGGAGAGAGAGAGATTGCCAGTCACACATTCTGTTAAGGAAGATGGTTTAAATTATTTCCTAAAAATAGAATGCCAATTATAACTGAAAATTTCAGGAAACATGAATACATTTGTTTCCTGGGGTTGCTATAGCAAACTACTACCAACCTGGTAACTTAAAACAACAGAAAACTATTCTTTCCTAAAGGCTCTGGCAACAGCATACTCTGTAGCCCTCTGTACCCACCTCTCTGGCCTCTGCTTCTACATCTGTGTCTCTGCCCTTAACATTTTTTTTCTATTTTTTGAACAGTACAACATATTTTCAAAAAATGAACCCTATCAGCTCACTTTCTAACTGTAGAATCCCAAAAGCCCAATGGTTAGCCTTCATTTCATCCCCTCTTTGATTTTTTCTATCCAAGTTGACAGTGTTTCTGCTAATATAGCAGTCTCAAAAGTCTTGTCTGTCTCCCATGTATGTCAAAAGGATACACACCATTATACAAAAGGACTCTCCATGGATCCTTCCTAGATAATACCATCTCCATTCCAGGCTTTTACTAAAAAAGTTAATTGGACGCCTGAGTTACAAACTCAGTCACTTCAGCATAAAAGTCTTCCAGTCACACTCTTGGAACATTCTCCAGAGCATGATTTTTTAACAGTAAATAGTCTATTTTTAGACTGCTTTGAAATATGGATACGCCAGGAACCCCCCATAACCAAATGCTGATTCTATTTTGCTTAGTATTTCTTTTCTGAGTTTCTTTCTTTCTTCTCTCATTTTGCTATATATAGCAAGAAAAAAACTAAGCCACATCTTTAATACTTTGTTTGGAAATATGCTCAGTTAAATGCCCAAGTTCACTTCTGACAAGTTCTGCTTCCCAGCCAACTGTAGAAAACAATTCTGCCAAGTTTTCTGCCACTTTTTGACAAGGGATACTTTCCCACTAGCTGTCAGCATCATGCTCCGGTTTCCTTCTGAGACCTCACCAGAAGAACATTTAGTGTCCACATTTCTACCATCAGTCTCTTCAAAGAAATCTAGGCCTCTTTCTTCATTGAACTTCAAAATTCTTCCATCCTCTAATCATTATTTAATCCCAGAAGCACTTCCACATTTTCAGTATTTTTTATAGCAGATCCTCTTGCCAGTACAAAAGTCTGTTTCAGGTTCCTACAATTGCTACATAAAAAAATTACTGAAAACTTAGTGGGCAAAAGCAACAAAAATTTATTCTGTCACATTTATGGAGACAAGAAGTCAGAAATCAAGGTACTCGCATAGCTACATTCCTTATAAAAGCTTTAGGGGGATATTTTCTTGTCTCTCAGCTTCTGCTGACTGTCAGCAACCTTTTGCATGCCTTAGCTAAAAGAGCAAGTCCTCTATAATCCTTGGATTCCACATCTACAAATTCAACCAGTCGCAAGTTGAAAATATAGATCAGCCTATTGTGTTTACACTAAACATATACATACTTGTTTCTTTCCACTTTTCCTAAACAATATAGTACAACAACTACTTACATAGAATTTTCATTGTATTGGGTATTTATAAGTAACCTAGAGGTTAAGAGTACAGGAGGATTAGCATAGGTTATAAGCAAACACTCTGCCATTGTACACAAGAAACTTGAGCAAGCTTTCACAGATTTTTATATCAGTAGGGGTTCCTCAAACCAACCTTCTGCAGATACCAAAGGATGACTGTGGAAGTATCATTGCAATCTCTACCTCTGTCTTAAGTTAATCTTCTCCATCTTCATCTCTTCTGTATGTATAATAAACCCATGGCTCACTGTGTAAAGACACTATTGATTGGGTTTAGGGTCCACCCAGATAATACAGGCTGATCTCATTTTAAAATGGTACATCTACAGACTTGGCATTTTGTTTGTTTGTTTTTGTTGTTTTTTCTTTTTTAAATTTAAATATATTCATTTATTGGGGCATTGTAGTTATATATTATGATAAGTGTCAGGGTATCAGAAGCATGAATGCACACATTGCTCATTTAGCCCTCCCTCAAATCCCACCCTATTCCCTCCCCCTTACCTCCTTTTTGTGCTCAGCATAGTGATTGACTCTGATAAATTTGTGTGTATACATCATGTGCATTGGTGGGTTTCCCTCTTCCCTCCTCCCATTTCCCTCAGTTAGGTCCCCTTCTTGCTCATCTAAAGTTTCCTCCTTTGTCTGGAGTCCCTTCTAAGTCCCATTCTCCCTACCTTCCACATATTAGGGAGAACATCCAACTTTTCACTCTTTGTGACTGACTAACCTCACTTAGTATAATGTTCTCAACTTCCCTCCACTTCCCTGTAAATGGTGTAATTTTGTTCTTCTTTATGGCTCTGTAAAATTCCATTGTGTACATATCCCATAGTTTCATAATCCATTCATCACTTGATGGGCATCTCGGCTGGTTCAAAGTTTGGCAATTGTGAATTGTGCAGCTATAAACACAAATACACATGCATTAGTCTGGTAGTTTGGTTTCAGTCCTTTTGGGTAGATGCCTAGAAGTGGTATTGCTGGGTCATATGGTAGGTTCATTCCCATTCTGAGGATCCTTCACACTGTTTTCCAAAGTGGTTGCACTAATTTGCAATCCCACCAACAGTGTATTAGAGTTCCTACTTCTCCACATCCTCACCAGCATTTGTTGTTGTTTGTGTTTTTAATGATTACCATTCTAATTGGGGTTAGGTGAAATCTCAGGGTAGTTTTGATTTGCATCTCTCTGACTGCTAATGATGTTGAACATTTTTTCATACATTTATTGGCCATTTGTGTTTCTTCTTCTGTGAAGTGTCTATTCAGTTCACTTGCCCATTTTTGATTGGGTTATTTGTTTTTTTAGTGGTGATTTTTTTAAGTTCTCTGTATATTCTAGATATTAGTCCTCTATTGGAGGAGAAGCTGGCCAAAAACTTCTCCCATTCTGTCAGCTCTCTGTTGAGATTCTTGATTGTTTCCTTTGCTACACAAAAGATCTTCAGTTTAATGCAATCCCATGTATTGATCCTCATTTTAATTTCCTGTGAGTTTGGGGTCTTGTTGAGGAAGGCTTTACCTGTGCCTATGTGTTGAAGTGTTGGGCCTATGCTCTCTTCAAGTAGCAGCAAGGTCTCTGGTCTGATTTCTAGGTCTTTGATCCATCTTGAATTGATTCTTATACAAGGTGAGAAAGTGGGGTTTATTTCTACTTTTCTGCATATGGTTAGCCAGTTTTGCCAGCACCATTTGTTGAAGAGGCTATCTTTTTTCCAGTGGATGTTTTTAGCCCCTTTGTCAAAGATCAATTGACTGTAGGTGTTTGGATTTGTTTCAGAGTCCTCTATTCTGCTCCATTGGCCTATGTGTCTGCTTTTGTGGCAATACCGTGCTGTTTTTATTACTATGGCTTTGTAGTATAGTTTGAAGTCAGGTATTGTGATGCCTCCTGCATGGTTCTTGTTGCTGAGAACTACTTTGGCTATTCTGGATTTTTTGTTGTTCCAAATGAATTTAAGGATAAATTTTTCTATGTCAGTGAAGAATGACTTTGGTAATTTAATGGGTATTGCATTGAATTTGTAGAGCACTTTTGGAAGAATGGCCATTTTGCTGATATTTATTCTCCCTACTCAAGAGCATGGGAAATCTTTCCATCTTCTAAGATCATCTGCAATTTCTTTTTTTAATGTCTTAAAATTTTCCTTGTAGAGGTCTTTTACCTCTTTGGTTAGGTTTATTCCCAAGTATTTTATTGTTTTGGGGAATATCGTGAGTGGAAATGTCTTCTGGATTTCTTTTTCAGTGGATTTATGGTTGGCATATGCAAAAGCTTCTGATTTTTTAAGATTGATTTTGTATCTAGACACTTTTTTGAATTTGTAGATCAGTTCTATGAGCCTTTTGGTTGTTTGCTGGATCTTCTGAGTATAATATCATGTCATCTGCAAATAGAGATAGTTTCTGTTCCTCTTTTCCTATTTGTACTCCTTTTATTTCCTTCTCTTACCTTATTGCTCTGCCTAGAGTCTTAAGTACTATATTGAAAAGGAGTGGTGACAGTGGACATCCTTGTCTTGTTCCTGTTTTTAAGGGGAACTCTCGAAGTGTTTCCCCATTCAGTATGATGTTGCCTGTGGGCCTATTGTATATTGCCTTTAGGATGTTGAGTTATGGTCCTCCTATTCTGATTCTCTGCAGTGTTCTTATCATGAATGGGTGTTGGATTTTGTCATATGCTTTTTCAGCATCTATTGAAATGATCATGTGATTTTTGTCTTCAGTTCTGTTTATGTGGTGGATTACATGGATTGTTTTTCGTATGTTGAACCAGCCTTGCATCCCTGGGATGAACCCAACTTGGTTGATGTATGATTTTTGTGATGTGGTTTTGAATGTTTTGCATCTAAGTTCATTAACGATATAGGTCTGTAGTTTTCTTTTCTTGAGCTGTCTTTATTTGGTTTTGGTATTAATGTGATGTTGGCTTCATAGAATGTATTTGGGAGAGTCCTGTTACTTTCTATTTCATGGAATAGATTGAGGAGTATTGGGATTAGTTCTTCTATAAAGGTTTTATAAAATACACCTGGGAAACCAAACTGATACTCATTGTGATGTGACACTACAATGAACCAATAAAAACATATAAAAAATATGCCTGGGAAACCATATGGACCTGGGATTTTCTTTGATGGTAGGCTCTTTATTGCTGCTTCAATCTCTTTGACTGCTATTGGTTGATTTAAATTTTCTATATCTTCTTGATTCAACTTAGGAAGGTTGTACATATCAGAAATTTGTCAATTTCTTGTAGGTTATCCATTTTGTTGGAGTATAGTTTTTCAAAGTAGTTTCTAATAATCTTCTGTATTTACCATGTTGTCGGTGGTAGTATCACCTTTTTCATCTCTTATTTTAGTGATTTGGGTTGATTCTCTGTTTCTTTGGTTAGGTTGGCTAGTGGTTTATCTATCTTGTTTATTTTTTCAAGGAACCAGCTTTTGGTTTTGCTGATTTTTTGTATTGTTTTTTTATTCTCTACTTCGTTGATTTCTGCTCTGATTTTCATAATTTCCTGTCCTCTACTGGCTTTGGGGCTAGACTGTTCCTGTTTTTCAAGGGCTTTGAGGTGTGTCATTAGGTTATTTATTTGGTGATTTTCTGCTCTTTTTGAGCACTCAATGCTATGAATTTTCTTCTTAATACTGCCTTCAGGGTGTCCCAAAGATTTTGATATGTTGTGTCTCTGTTTTTGTTTTTTTCTAGGAATTTCTTAATTTCTCCCCTTATTTCTTCTTTTACCCATTCCTCATTCAGCAGTGTGGTGTTCAGTCTCCGCATGTTTATGAGGTTTCTCTGGGTCTTCTTGTAGTTGATTTCTAGTTTCATTCCATTATAGTCTGAAAAGACGCAGGGGATTATGTCACATTTTTTGAACTTGCTAGTACTCACTTTGTGGCCTAGGATATGGTCTATTTTAGAGAAGATTCCATGAGCAGATGGAAAAAATGTGAATTCAGCTGTAGTTGGGTGGAATATTCTGTATGTGTCTACTAGGTCCATTTGGTTTATGGTGTTCCTTAGGTCTGAGGCATCTTTACTGACCTTTTGTCTTGAAGATTGATCTAGTGGTGTGAGAGGGGTGTTGAAGTCTCCCAATATTATTGTATTAGGATGTATGTGTGATTTAATGTCACGAAGAGTTTCTTTTTTGAAAGTGGTTGCACCTATGTTTGGGGCATAAATGTTGACTATTGTTATATCTTCTTGCTGGATTGTTCCTTTTACCAGTAAGAAATGACCTTCTTTGTCTCTTCTGATAAGCTTAGGTTTGAAGTCTAATTTGTTCAATATCATAATTGGTACTCCTGCTTGTTTTAGAGTTCCGTTAGCGTGGATTACCTTGCTCCATCCCTTCACCTTTAGTTTGTGCATGTCTTTACTTGTAAGGTGTGTTTCTTGCAGGCAGCATATAGATGGATTGTGATTTTTAATCCATTTTGCCACCTTATGTCTTTTGATTGGGGAGTTGAGGCCATTTATATTCATCGTGATTATTGAGAGGTGGGTTTTAATTCGTAACACTTTGAGTTTTAATTTCTTTTTGAGGTAGTGTTTGTTCTTTGCCTAGTTGTTTGTTTGATGGAAGTCACTGTTTCTCGGGTTCTGGTGTTTCCTTATTTTTTCTTCCTTGTAATTAATCTCTTTGAGTATTTTCTCTAGTGCTGGTTTGGAAGACATAAAGTCTTTCAGCTTCTGTTTGTCATGGAAGGTTTTTATTTCCCTATCAAATTTGACAGATATCTTTCCTGGGTAGATAAATCTTGGCTGGAAGTTTTCTTCCAGAGTGTGGATTATGTAGCTCCAGGACCTCCTGGCTCTCATGACTTGGTTTGAAGGTCCTGAGTGATACTTATTGGTTTGCCTCTGAATGTTATTTGGTCTTTTATTCTTGCTGCCTTTAGGATTCTCTCCTTGGCCTCTACATTAGTCAATTTGATTATTATGTGGCATGGTGAACCTCTTCTCTGACCTTGTTTATTAGGGGTCCTATATGTTTCCTCTACCTGTGTGTTGACCTCTTTTTCTATGTTTGGGTAATTTTCTAATATTACCTCTCTGAATAGATTATTGATTCCTTTGGTTTCAGCTTCTCTTCCCTCTTCTATGCCTATCATTCTTAGGTTTGCTCTTTTAAAACTGGCTGAGATCTCTTCAATGTCCAATTCATGCTATCGAATTGTTTTTTCTAATTTATATACTATGTGTTCATATTTGGAGAGGTCATCTTCTAAGAGTGAGATTCTGTTTTCTGTGTGGTCTAGTCTATTGTTGATGGTCTGTATTGATGCCTTCATTTCAATTATTGCATCTTTCACTTCCTTCAGAGCTCCTTTTTCATTCCTGTTCAGGGTGTCAGATTCTTTGTTTATTTGATCCTTCATTACTTGCAGGCTCTCACTGAATTCTTTTAAGGAATCTTGTATCATTTCTACTATTAAAATACTGAATTGTCCTTCTAGCAATCTTTGCACTTCTGTGTTGGCGGGTTCTGTTGTTGTGGGGTGTGGGAGATCATTGTTTCTTTGCTATTCTTCCTTTTCATGATTTCAGGTTTTTTATGTTTATACCTTTGTTGCTTTTGGTAGCTCGCTCTCTTTCATGCTGTAGGTTTCCTACGTTTAATCCTTCTCCCTTTATAGTTTCTTATCCTGGAGGTAGATAGTTGCTACTATGTTAGCCTTAAAGGTGAATGACCTTTACTGAATGGTTATTCTCATTTGTTCAGTATAATGTCCATTTGCAGGCCCAATTCTTGGTCTCCTTCAGTGATTGGGACCCTTGCCTGGTTCTTCTCACTACCTGTGCAGGCGACCAGTGGTGCTATTGCCCCTCTCACTGCAAGCGTGGGTCTCCACGGTCTCCACTTGGGCTGTCCCTATGTCTCTTTCTGTCTATACCTATGGCAGGTGTCACCAACAGGGAGCCCAGGGCTTGTGTCTCTCTTTGCCTACAGTAGCAGCGGATGTCTCTTTGACCCAATTCTGTGCAAACACGGAACTCCATGTTTTCCACAGAGAGGGCTGGTTTGCTCCAATTTTTCCCCAGGTACCACAGCTATATGTCCTGTGGTGATCCCTGGGGAATCTATAAGGGTGCTGCAACCCATGGGCTGCAAGTCTGTCCTACCCAAATGTCTCCAGGGACTGTCTGCTTATCCACACGTCTCCTGCGTCCCACAGCAGACCCCACTCCAACCTCCGCCGGGGCAATCTGCACAGTCTCAGACCCCTCTAGTCCCTGTGGCAGCTCTGGGTGGTCTTCCCCTGGGGCAGCTCATTGACTTACAGTCTTGTTGAGTGCTGCTCTTAATCTCTGGGTGGGGGGGCTCAGCAGCTGCTGAAGGTTCTGTTCAGGCCTCTAGACACTGGGGACTCTGCCTATCGTGGATCGAACTGCTGCTCGCTTTTGTCACTGATGCTCTGCGGTGCTGGTTTTAGAAAAGGTCCCTGGTGTCTTTGTTGGTGGCCTGTAGAAGCCACAATGCCAGTAGCCACGGGCGCGGTCTGACCAAGATGGTGCCTCTGCCGCTTCTGCTGACACAGTAGTTCGGGTCTGTGTTGTGTGTGGAGCAAGTCGCTGCTTGCCTTCACTGCTGCTATCCTGCAGTTGCTGGATTCACAACAGGTCTCTGGCCTCTCTGCTGGCAGTGTGTGGAAGCCGCAATGCTGGTAGCTGCCGGCGCAGTCTAGCCAAAATGGCGCCATCACTTTTCCTGAGCTAAGGCGCTTGGAGCTTTTTACTTTCCTCTGTTTTGTCTTCTGGCTTTGATTCCATCACCTTTCAAATTTTTCGTTGTTTAGTTCAAATTTTTGTTGCTTTTCTTCTCCTGTTGAGAAGTTACTTTCACGGCAATTAAGATCCAAGTCTCAGAGAGGACGTAACGTGGTGTCTCCCTTAGTTGCCATCTTGGACCCTCATTGTTGTTTTTTCAAACAAGGTCACATTCAGAGTTACCAGGATCTATGGCTTGGACATATTTCTTGGAAGCCACCACTCAACTTTCTATATTGTACTATGAATACATGTGTGTGAGTATTATATATACATGAATTTATAAGAATATACATAATTATAAAAGAGTATATGGCTACAAATATCTGATTAAAATTCTGTAAGATTGAAAAGTATGGAGCAAAATTTATTTCAATGATATTATAATTCAGCCTATATATGAAATTAGTACATTTTCAAACCATGCTTTTATACCTCATGTAAAGAAAAGAAGTTCCTCTCCCCAAATTGCTAAGGAGTAGCTGTCAAACTAAATGCAGATGAAAAACCAACTGGAAACATTCATCCTAGGGAATAATAAATTTATATTTACATTCAGTGCTCTGTTACTGTTTATAAAAGGTATCAGATACTTGTTCTTTTGGTACTACCATCAAAACAGTTTGTAGAGAAAGACAATGTTAAAGCAAAGGCACTTCAAAATGATTTTTTTAAATACAGCACAGGCATAAAATAAACTTAAATATATTGTGAAAGTATATGTCTTAGAGTATAAAAATGCAATGACTCATCATGCTTCCATTTTGAATTATAAGGTCAAGATTCCTTAAAATTTTTTATGGTTGAGGGTTAATATACAAACTAGTATATATTTTTAATTTATGCCTGTTTTAAGTAGTCAGTCTAGGTATCCAATATTCCATACGTGGCCTAATTCTACCAAGTTGAAGACAGCTACTCTGTTGATAGGGCTGCCCTTCTGCAAAGAGGATTTATCCATACTGCAGATTTGGCAAGAAGTATATTTGGCATGCTTGTATCAGAGTTGTTAATGTTCCCAGGAAATTTTATCAAGTCTCTAAAACCTACACACAACCATCCTGTTCACTTCTTGGCTAGGAATAACTATATTACAGTAGCAAAATGTATCATTTTATGTAATGTTTTGAAAGAAAATAATCATTGCTAAGTATATGACACTTTTCTTACTGAAAAAATATATAAAACACTTTATTTTCTTAGCTGCTGGTATAAAATTTCTCTTTGTGGAGACCTTTCTCTGTTGAGAGAATAAATTATCCCTAATGAAGTCTAAGCACCAATTCCTGACTGTGCTTGGACTAATGCTTTGGTTAGAAAAAATACAGAACTAATCATTCACATATGAGGGAAGAACATATTTGCTCCTGAGACAGAGTAGAGGAAGAAGACGTTTGAAACAAAGTACCAGAGATCAGATCAAAGGACAGTATCAAAGAAAGCAAAAAGACCACCCATAGAATGGGAGAAAATATTTCCTAGCCATATATCTGATAAGGGTCCAGTATCTAGAATATACAAAAAGCACACAGTTCAACAAGACAAACAACCTAGTTTAAAAATGGACCTTGAGTAAATATTCCTCCAAGTACCACATACAGATGACCAGCAAGCTCAACATCATTATTTGGGAAATTCCCATTAAAAACAATATGAGATATCACTTTATACCCACTAGGATGGTTCTAATTAAGAATAAGCACAAAATGGAAATGAGCAAGTGTATTGGCAAGGATAAGGGGAAACTGGAGCCCTTGAATCTTGCTGATACGAATATAACATGGTACAGCTGTTACAGAACACAGCTTGGCAATTCCTTGATTAGTTAAATATAGAATTACCATATGATCCAGAAATTGGACTTCTGGGTTTACATCCAAATGATTTTAAATCAGGTGTTCAAACAAAACTTGTACACGAATGTTCATAGCAGCATTATTAATAATTGTCAAAAGATAGAAAAACCCAAATGTTCATTAGTTGATGAATAAATAAATAAAATGTGGTATACATAAACAATGGGATATCATTTGGACACACACAGGAAGAAACTACTGACACATGCTATAGCATGGATGAACCTTGAAAACAATATGCAAAATGAAATAAACCAGATATAAAAGGCCATATACTGCTAATTCCACTATGAAATATCCAGAGTAGGCCATTTCAGAGACAGAAGTTAAGAGGAGGTGAGAAATGGAGTGTGCTGTTTAACAGTCCTGGGGTTTCTTTTCATAGTATATGAAATGCCACTAGTAATCAATTTTATATTATTTTTATTACCAAATAAGTAAATAAATAGACTAAAATACTTGAGAAGAAGAACCAGGGAAGGAGAATCCTAAAAAATTGCCATATGTCCCATGCAATATCTTCTTTTGCCATGACCCTAAAATATTTGGTCTTTCCTTAAGACCATAGAAAACCACAAATTTCTAGTTTAACTGGATTTTTTTTGGAAATTGGTATCAAGTCTGAGCTAAAATCATGTCAACATGATCAGCCTATGCAGGTAGAAGAAAGAAATATTTGATGTACATGTTTAATTTTAAAATAATTAATATATATATTTTTTCTATACCTTGGAATCTGTAAAGTAATATAAAAAGATTACTGTTAGAATTAAACCTTACATCATGCTTTTCTCAACTGTATGAGCAATGTTTTCCCTCCTGTCTTCTGTGATACATATGGGCATGTCTCCATCTAAAACTCTAGAACTTCCCTTCATTAGTTCCAGGTATTTCAGGACATCGAGAAACTTGTAATCTCAGCTACTTGATAGGTTGAAGCAGGAGGAATGCAAGTTTTTGTTTGTTTTGTTTTTAGTACTGGGCATTGAACCGAATGGCATTTTACCTCTGAGCTACACCCCCAGCCCTATTTTATTTTTTGTTTTTTTTTTGTTGTTGTTGTTGTTTTTTGTTTTTTGCGGTTCCGGGAATTGAACGCAGGGGCGTTCTACCTCCACGCTACGACCCCAGCCCTATTTTTTTATGCTTTATTTTTGAAACCGGGTCTCATGAAGTTGCGGAGAGCCTCGCTAGGTAGAGAGAGAGAAAGAGAGACAGAGAGAGAGAGAGGAGAGAGAGAGACATAGATCAATCGATCCATCGATCCATTGCACACGCATGCGCGCTAAGGTTGGCCGCGAACCCGGATCCTCCAGTCTCTGCCTCCCAAAGTACTGGGATTACAAGCGTGCGCCACCACGCCCAGCTTATTTTTTGTTTTGAAACAAAGTCTCATTAAATTGTGAGAATCCCAATACGTTGCTGAGGCTGGCCTCAAACCTGAGATCCTCCTATCTCAGCCGCAGCCTCCCAAGTACTAGGATTACAGGTGTGTGCCATGACACCTGGCAGGATTCAAAGTTTGAGGCCAACTTGAACAATTCTATGAGACCCTGTCTCAAAAAAAAAGTGGCTGGGGATCTAACTCAGTGGTACAGCACCTGCCTAGCATGGATTCTATCCCTGGTATTTTGGGAGACAGAGAGAGAGATAGAGGACAGACAGACAGAGACTGACTCTCACCATTATGTCAATCATACCAACCTTTTTCTTTTTTTGTTTGTCTTTGTTTTTGGTGCTGGGAATTGAATTCAGAGGCATTATATCTCTGAGCTACACCCCCAGCCCTGTTTCACTTTTTATTTTGAAATAGGGTCTCACCAAGTTGTTGAGGGTCTCAATAAATTGCTGAGGCTGGCCTTGAACCTGTGATCCTCCTGTCTCAGCCTCTCAACTACTGGGATTACAAGCATGCACCACCATGCCTGGCACATACCAACCTGTAATAACTGATATCTGCTACATTAGTGCCTTCACTCATTCTGGTTACCAGATCTCCCTCCCCTATGTTTAGATCGCTGTCCTCCTACTTCTCCAGGAAGCACCTCTTACCATCCTGCATCAAAACCATTAATCCTTTCTCTTCTAGAACAGAAATCATAGACAGCTCCAAGCCTGAAATCCAGGCCTTTAGCCAAAAGCTGTTTCCCGCTGCCAAATATCCCTAATGTGTTATGTCTCAAGTTTTTGAATACTGTCTACTTTAAATTTCTCTCTTAGTGGGTTCTTCTCTTCTGTCTGCCAGGACATTGTTATCTCATCCTGATCTGTCCTCAAAACCTGTGATCGTCTGGCCCATGATTCATGCATATGCTATGATTATTTAAATAATAAGCCGGGCGTGGTGGCGCATGCTTGTAATCCCAGTACTTTGGGAGGCGGAAACCGGAGGATCCGGGTTCACAGTCAGCCTCAGCTCTCTTTCTCTCTCTCTCTCTCCCTCTCTCTCTCTCTCTCTCTCTCTCTCTCTCTCTACTTAGTGAGGCCCTCCGCAACTTCATGAGACCTGGTTTCAAAATAAAGTATAAAAAAAATAGGGCCGGGGGTGTAGCGCGGAGGTAGAACGCCCCTGGGTTCAATCCCTGGTACCGCAAAAAAATAAATAAATAAATAAAATAAAATAAATAAATAATAAAATAAATTTAATGGCTAATGCTTATTTTATACTATGTACCAGGAAGCATGGCAAATATTTTAAATAGCTAATTTACTTTTTCCATCAGGCAAGCCACTGAGGCTCGTAGAAGTCAAAGCCATCTCCCAGAGTTGCTAGTAAATTAATTAGACAGAACATGAACCCAGGTGGGTCTAGCCCCAAAAATTCTGATCTTTAATCACTCTAACACACTGTGAGGTCTAGGGAAGTCACTGTGCCATGGACAGTGACCATATTAGAACAGAGTTCCTGAAGAAGCCATGCTGGTGAGAGGCATGCTGGGGGTTTATTTGGATCATGTGCCCCAGGTCATGGCACACTAGGATAGATTTTTTAACTTTGTCTTAATCAAGCCTTCACAAAGACTCCAAAGAGGTTTCAAGTAATGTGCATTGGGCGACATGGTGTGGACTATTGTAATTTGATGATATAGAATTGTTGGGACTGATATAAAGTCCCTTTGAATACATTGCTTCTGATGCAGATAGGAGTGGAAGAAGTTTGTCATGGTGTTTGTTTCAAGTCTCCAAACAGGTGCTCAAAATACTTGGAATCAGGTCACCTCTCAAAGTGCCTTTGTGCTGACATTTTATTGGTAACACTATATTTTAAAACAAGTAAGGTATTTACCAAAATGTATACCCAAATAACTTAAGTCATATTACATTTTCTTCTAATATATATTATTTATTTTAGCTTCTTGTAAATGTTTATGACATTTGGAAAAGACATTGAAATGCATCTTTCATTGGGCCCTATTACCCCCAGGTAATCTGCCAAATTGCCAGCATATTGATAATGCAAATGAAGCTACTCCTAGCCTCAAAATAAAATACAATTCTCTTGAGAATTACTTGGTTATCGAAGGGTTTTTCTATAGGTGTCTTTGCAGAAGAATCCATTAGTGGGTAATACTATTGAGACTGCACACATCCAGAAGAAAGAATTAGATGAATTGTGGTCACATTTGATTAGATTTGGACCTGAGGGAATAATTCCATATATCAATGTAACACGAGAATGAGCTCACCTGCAATGCTTTGTCCCTGATGAATTTCACTCTCTACTAAACATGAATAGTTAATTTTTAAGGAGGCTACAAGGAGCACACACATACAACATTTAGAGGAGAAGCTAATCTCATACTTTGCAATATAATGTATTTCAAATCTAATCACTGGATGCCAGAAAACAGCCTTTGCCATGAAAATGAGTCAGTAATTTATGTGATGCTGACAATTTAAAATTGCCTAGCTTGCACATTTAAAGTGAAATTTAAAAATTAGTAACAGGAGATGTTATTCTTGTCAGAAAAAATAAGTGATGTAACTCTAATTTACATGTGAAATATTTATGATGATCTTGTTTTTTTTCTTGTTGATTATTTTCCCTTCTTTGGATTTTCAAAAGAATTTATTAGTCTTTTTTTTTTTTTGGCGGTACTGGGATTGAACCCAAGGGCATTCTACCTCTGAGCTACACCCCCAGCCCTATTTTTATTCTTTATTTTGAAACAGGGTCTCACTAAGTTGCAGAGGGCCTCACTAAGTAGCTGAGGCTGGCCACGAACCTATGATCCTCCTGTATCAGCCTCCCAAGTACTGAGATTACAAGCATGCGCCACCACACCCAGATTTTTTATTTTTCCATATGTTCAAAAAGTCCAAAGGATATGCAGTTTTGGGCTAGGATTCTATCTACTATTTTAGTAGGAACAGCAAGAAATGAGTTCAGGGAGGATAATTGAAAAAGGAATGAATTTTGTTTATGTTAAGCATTTTGTTAAATGATAGATTTACTTTATCTCATTAAAATGCAACAGTTTTTCATGGTAAATGCACCATGATTTCTTTTTATTTATTCATTTTTGGAGGGGACACTAACATTCAAAGTATAGCAGCCTCCATATGCAAATGTTTACTTTACTTTTTTAATTTCAAAAATGCAGAAGCATTTTTCTAGTTTCTTCAGGGCTTCCATCAGTTTCTTCTTTGAATTTTTATTGGTATATTTTAATCATATATCATAATGAAGTTCAGAGTGATAGAGACATACATGCACAGAGCACTTGGTGAGTCTCCCCCAACCCCTGCCCTCACCCCACTCACTCCCCTTCCCTGTGCACAATATTAAAATTGGCATTGATAACTCTGTATATGCACATGATGTCAATTTAAATGTTTCCTTCATCAAGGCTCCCTCCCCGCCACCTGCCTCCCTCCCTCTGGTAGACCCTCTCCATCATTCCACTGGGGTTTCTTCTCCTTTGTCTGCAGTCCCACATCATTAGCAATCAGAGATGCAAATCAAAACTACACTGAGATTTAACCTAACCCAATTAGAATGGCAGTCCTCAAAAATACAATTATAAATGCTAGCGAGGATGTGGGGAAATAGAAACTCTTAGAGGTTGTTGGTGGGATTGCAAATTAGTGCAGCCTCTTTGGAAATCAGTGTGGCAGTTCCTCAGAAGTCTGTGAATGGAGCTACAGTATGATCCAGGTATACCACTCCTGGGTATCTTTCCAAAGGGATTGAAGCCAGAATATTATAGTGATACATGAATATCTATGTTTATAGCAGCACAATTCACAATAGCCAAATTGTGGAACCAGCCTACATATCCATTGACAGATGAATGGATTACAAAATTATTGAATATACACACAATGGAATTCTACTCAACCATAAGGAAGAACAAAATTATGTCATTTGCAAGAAAATAGAAGTAGAGAATATTATCCTAAATGAGTTAAGCAAGTCAGGGTTATGTTTTCCCTCATATGTGGAAGCTAGGAAGAAATTGGGATACAAATGTACCATGATTTTAAAGTAGAACGTATAAGACCCTGATGTCAAAGACAATGCAATGGGTCAGAAATAAGTTGCTTGACAACATGCCTACCTAGGTCTGGCAAGGCATTCTGCTTCGTAAAGCTTACCTCACAATCTATATCAATAACATTTAAGTGGTTAGTGGGTAGGGAATTTATTGGGGAGAGGTGGTAAAGAGCTATGGTATCTATGTGAGTAGGGAGATAAACAGTACTCATTTTAATCCAGGGAAAGGGTACTTTAAGACTGAGAGAACTTGACTTTGTACATTATGAGATATTTAGATGGATGTTACACTAATATCTGAGAAGGTCCAAATATAAGAGTTTGTGGTTATCTAGCTGGTCCAAGAGTACAAAGGGCTGAGTTAAAAGTAGCTGAATCTCCTTTTGTCAAACATTAGTATTTTGAGGAGAATTAATTTTTTATATTTTGACGGAAGCCAGCAAGGGCTTGTTTTGTGTTACCCCAAATAAGGCTGAATAGGCACAACAGGACATCAACATAGGGGATCTTCCTCTAAGTGTTTATTGACTCACTCATTTCTCCAGCAAATATTTATTGAACATCTACTACATGCCAGGCATTATTCTAGACTCATGAGACACAGTCATCAATAACACAGATTAGTAATCTTTGCCTTCTAAAATAATGGATTATATTGAGGGAAGACAGGCAATAAACAAATAAATACAGCAAATTATGAAAAGTGCTTTGGAGAAGAATAAAGCCATGGAGTGGTGGAAGAAAGTCTCATAGAAGATGGTAACAAGGGAAGAATTCCACTTCAGAAAAGATGCAATGGATGCACCATTGGGAGTCTATTTAAAGAGTCACAGTGGGGGAATCAGAGAAATCAAAATTGCCCAATTGAGAATCCAACCTTCACCATTTTCTAAGACTAGAAAAAAATTCCATTCTATCCAACTATCCTTTCCTTATATCTTTCCTCTCCTCACTTGTCCCAACACTGGAAGAGCCACTGATGAGTAGAAATGATGTTGAAGAATAAAAAGAGGAGAATTAGAAGAAACCAAATCCAGAGGTTGACAAGTACTCAGAGTGTGGGTGGGGATGTATTTTAACCTCAATTGAACTGATTGTCCACATGCATTAGAATTCATCCAAATGCATTGAAATTCTGATTGTCCAACTCCATTAGCATCTTAATGGGACAAGAGTGAGTGTTCTCTCAACTGGAAGTACCCAGAGGATTTTTTTTATCTAAGCATGACTTGAAAAGTTGTGAAACTTCTCTGGAGAAGTTCTCTGTGGAATTTGCTAGGAGAAACCAACAACTAATACACCAAGGTCATTTGAACAGAAGTAAGAAGAAAATAAAATTGCTTAGTGATTTTACCCTATTACATTCTGCTCTTTCTAACAGTAGCAGGTGGCATTACTATCCCTAGGGGAGAAATTGAAGCCTGGAGTTTGAGTTAATCTGTCCAAATTCATACAGCTAAGAAATAGGGGCACCAGAAGGCAAAGATGGGAAAATCAAAGCTATGATTGACTTGTCTGGAGGAGGTACCTTTGGCTCTAATGCCTTGAAGCAGGAGAGTATTCAAGAACAAGAATTCCTTTGTAAAGGATTCTTTTTCCCATGAAGTTCTTGAGGGCTACACTTGAGGTTTAACACAAGTTACATGAGGAGAACATTTCTTCATTGAATATACGGTCCTGAATGTGGTAGTGTTAGGTAGTTTGATTAGAGATGAGCAGAACAGGGAAAGAAATGGGACCTGGAGTATCTGGCTTGTCTTCTTAAGAAGAGATACGGAGATTGCCCCACCCAGCCATGGTCAAAGACTTGCAGCCTTTACATTGCAGCTTAAGACACCAGTGGGAAAATTCCAACATGATGAAGTTAGAACAAGAAGTGATCGCCCCAAATTACTATGTATGAGGAGGGGTGGGATTTCTGGACAGTATAAGAACTCACCATGTGGCTGACCCTCTTTTTCCACTCCTGGACCAGTCAGCTCTGTAACCTTCCTGGGTGAACTCACTCAATAAATCCTTTATGCTTACCTTGTGTCCCCTAAATGAAATCTTTCTTTTAGGGTGACAAGAACTAAGAAAAACTCACCATCCTATGACATAAACACCATCTTCTCACTTCCACAGGTAAGATTGGACCCTATTACCTTCCACCTACTCCTTTGTCCCATATTCCCAACCCTATCCTCAGTCATCAGAACACTGTAGGGTATAGTTCTAAACTGATATTAATATTGACATAGTCCTTAGATTTTTCAGCATACTTTCATGCAAATAATTGTTTGATCTCACAATAACCCTTAAGGAAAGGATATATATTATGATGATTACTTTATCATAATAGAAAATAAAACTGAAGCTTAAAGAGGATAAAATGAAACTAAAGAGTTTGAGTGAATTGCCCAGAGTTATAACACTCTGAACTGTGAGAGGCAGACCTCTTCTAGCTCACAGCTTAATGTTCTTAAGGGAGAGTTAAGAAGATTAAAGAAAGCACTTTTACTGTAATAGATAAAAAGGAATTAGATAACCATTTGTGTCAGAAATAGATATGTCAAGTAATTTGCAGTTTTCACTACTTTTGATTTAATATTTGCTATAATTTAGACTATTTTCCTTGAGCTATACAAATGCCTTCTGGAAGTCTCTACTGAGAACAGTTGTTTGTTGGAACTTTTTGATTAACTTTAGACAATTTTTTTCTGTCTTTGGGCTTTCCTACTAAGTCAGAAATAGACTAAACATTTCTCTACTTAACTTTTACAGCCTACATCAATGTTTCATGTGTGGTACAAAATGTAGCTGTGTATTATTGTTTCCTGAAGGAAAACTGCTAAGTCTTTGTCAGCAAAATTCTAATAGGCAATAAATACCGAAAGGCCATTTAATAATTGATGAATCTAAACATTGTTCAAATGACCAGGTTGAAATTTTTTGTTTTTATTAAATTAACATGCATATGAGATGTATTAATAGAGATAATGTACATCATTAAAATATTCACCAAGCTATAATTAATAAAATCAAATTTAAGATTGTAATATTATTGCAACATCAAAAGAATCTTCATCTATAAATGTGCAATGGTTTATTCAATTAAATAACTGTTGTTTACTCAGCATATATTAATGTCTCCAACTACTGACCTATCATTTCTGTTACAGATTGCTGCTACATAGTATTTAAAAAGACTAAAATTATCTTTTTATGAAACTGAACATAGAAAAGGGCTATTAAATGACACAGACATAATGATTAATTTATACAAATGTGTATATACTTCCCTGTGCATCAAAAATATTTAAGTGTGTATGTCCTTCAAGGGCAAATAACCCCATCAACTGACTGGAACTTACAGCATTTCATGATAATGATGCTTTCCTATTGACAAAAATAAGTTTCATATTACCACAGTTTTTATATTAATATTTTACCAAGTACTTGACAATTTTTCACTATATATTATCACCAAAGCTATAAACATAACAGAACTCTCTCAAATCAAATACTCAGATGAAATGAGAATCACATGTTTTTCCCTTATTACTTTTCTTATCTTTATATTTTATTTGTAGTCATACATGCAGATTTCCTCAAAATTAGAATTAAAGCCAAAGGATATTTCTTCCTAATAAAAACTGCATTTAAAAGATATTAACATGAGCTGGGCGTGGTGGCGCACGCTTGTAATCCCAGTACTTTGGGAGGCGGAGACCAGAGGATCCGGGTTCTCGTCCAGCCTCAGCTCTCTCTCTCTCTCTCTCTCTCTCTCTCTCTCTCTCCCTGTCTCTGTCTCTCTCTCTCTACTTAGTGAGGCCCTCCACAACTTCGTGAGTTTCAAATAAAGTATAAAAAATAGGGCCGGGGGTGTAGCGCGGAGGTAGAATGCCCCTGGGTTCAATCCCCAGTACCGCAAAAAAAATAAATAAATAAATAAAAGATATTAACATGAATAACATTTTATTTTTAACCTTTTTTATTATACACATTTTTAAACATAGACCAAAGTAGGGAGAATAGTTAATGGAAAGTTGTGTTTCAAAAAACGGTCAGGACTGCTTTTACATATTTCTTCCACTTTGTCATTATTTTGAAATAAACCTTAGACATCTTAAGATTTTTCTTTAAACAATTTACTATGTATCTTTAAGAAATGTCTTTTGAACCAGGCATGTTATCACATGACTATAATTCCAGTACTTGGGAGGCTGAGAAAGGAAGATCACAGATTCAAGGCCAGCCTTGGCAATTTAGGGAGACCTTGTTTTGAAATAAAAAATAAAAAGGGTTGGGGGTGTAATTCAGAGGTACAACACCTTTAATTTCAATCCCCGGTACCTCAAGAAAAATAAAAAGAAATTCATCTTTTACAAAACATAACCACAAGATCTTTATTATCTTAAAATTAATAACATTGTAATTATACATCATATTGAAGTATAGAGTGATAAGAATAAACATGTACACAACACTTGGTGCATTTCCTTCCAATCCCACTCCCTCCTTCCCCTTCCCTGTACATGTAATTGAAATTGGCATTGGTAATTCATATATGAGGTTTCTCAAAATATTGCAAATGGAACCACCATATGACCCAGCTATACCTCTCGTAGGCATCTTTCCAAAGGAACTGAAGTCAGAATATTATAGTGATACATGCATATCTATGTTTATAGCAGCACAATTCACAACAGCCAAATTATGGAACAATTCTAAGTGTCCATCAACAAATGAATAGATTACAAAACTGCGATATATATACATAATGGAATTTTACTTAGCCATAATGAGCAAAATTATGTCACTTGCAGGAAAATGGATGGAACTTGAGAACATTATCCTAAGTGAGATTAGTCAGTCTTAGAAAGTGAATAATTGTATGTTTTCTCTCCTATGTGGAACTAGATAGAAATTGGGAAACAAAGGAGTGGAGAGAGAGGAGCGGAGAGTCCAATGGAGCAATGGAGGGAGTTTAGGGGAGGGGAGAGGGGGATAGAGACTTAAAGAAGGTAACAGTTTAAATAATGCTGTGTGAACCACTTTTTATAAAGCATTTCCTATAGAATTTGCTGATTGTGTCCCTGTACTTCTCTGTCTCCTGTATATTTCATAAACTCATATTTTGACTAACATTGCTTTTTACTTTTGTTGGCAATGATGTACGGGTGCTTTACATTTCTTTTTGCACCATATCACAGTACCTAACAAGTGCCTGCTACTTTGTGATTGTTCAATAGATTCAGATGCTGCCAGTTTGATCCATCCATTTTAATGTTTCACACTTCTTTTTCACTTTTGATGGTGGCTGCCATTGGTATTTATTACAAAATCCATTAGAGATTACAAAAATATCATTCTAATTCAATTGTTCCCTCTACATTTACTAGTTACATTTTTTTCTATACAAGAAAATATTCATCTACTATTTGCTTAGCTGGGGGCATAACTTTTACAAGAAAGCAATGATAAATTCTTGCCTTTTGTATTTTATTTACCAATTGTCAGAATTAGATATTTCCAGAGCACTTTCCTAATGTGACTAATGAACAATAAGTTTGTTTTTTGTTGATATTAACATATTTGATGTGTTCCAACCCATTAAATATATTCTTCTTGATGCTCATGAAATGGAAGAACTTAAAAATTGGTTTTAGGGTTTTACACAAGCTCAGAGGTCTTGGGTATCTTTCTTGCTTTCTGTTACAACAATAAACCCCAGGCTCTTTTAGCCCATTTCTTTTCCTACAGATGGAATTGGCCATTTATCCAAGGAACTCTAGTTACTTGAGTTAGGAAATGGAATTTAGAAATTACAACCTGGGCTCCATTGACTAATGTTTTTTTTTTTAACAGATCCGATTTGATCAGGGAAATATTTTAAGGCCCTGCTATGAAAATCATGGAAACTTAGAAAATAGTACATCTTTTTAGAGAACTGAAAACTTCTTACAAATTTTTGGACATTCCTATTAATACTTTTTGTCTTACTTTGCCTAGCAATCCTACCTTTTGTAGTTAGAAATTTTCTGGAACATTTGCTTTTTCTTCTCACTTTCCTATACTTGAATTTTATACATGTGTCTTTTAAGTAAAATGTATCTTTTCATTATTGTTGATTTATTTGTTTATTGGCTCCCAGTCTCATAATACTTTTGTTTATTAATAATATTTTTGTTTAATAGTATTTTGAGTGGAAAATATGGCATCATTTTTATCTTATGCTATAATTAGATTTTATCATCTTATTAGTTTTCATTTGGCTTTCTTTTTTATTTTCCACATATATATTCATATTTTCTCATGTGGATAAGTTTTTCATTCTATTTGTATTTGTAATTGTTTTCTATAAAATGTAAGCATGCATATTTAAAATCTAAAGTTAGTCATCATCTCTACCCTTCTGAACAACAACAATGAAAATATATTTAAAAAATATCTCTCTTGTTACATATGTAATTTTCCCCAGGAGTTTCAGGATTTTATTGGGTAAGATGTATAAGAGAGCTAAGGAGAACGTTTGAAACCTGAGAGGGACCCCAGGCAGTGGGAGAGAAGCTCCTGCTGTCCACCTCTTCTGCCAGCTCCCCACTGTGAAGTCACCAACACCACCTCCATCAGTACTCTCAGATTCTTTTATTGTTTAAGAAGTAAAAATTCAAACTGGAATGCTACAATATCCAATTCTATGTTATTAAAGATGTACTGTGGGAATTAAAGTATACCTGTATGGCCTAAATGAAGTCTATTTGAACATATTTTATAGCAAAACAGCATTTAGAAAGAAAAAAAGAATTGTTAACATAAGCTGGAATACAAGTATCTCAATTAAAAAATAGCCATTTGATAAAAGCTAATATGCACTTTATTTTTGTGTTTGAACTCAGTAAAATGATTTATTTAATTCTATGTGTGTTTTCTTTTGACCTCTGGTTAAACAAACTTTCATGGCTTTTTTTATTTCTTTCAAGTGTTTTTTCTCCTAACATGACTATTCACTGCACCAGTTTTATATTTATATCTTATTTCTCCTTGGGGGGTAGAGTTAATAGTCACAAAATATTTTAGGTTCAGGTTAGTCCAGAGGCAATCCAGAATTTTCCCAAACATGAACTCATATACCCCTTTTTAACATCTCTGTCACACACCAACTAATTTTCTCCCTAAACACACATACACACACACACACACACACACACACACACACACACACAACTCCTCTATAAAACACTTGAATAACCATACTCTCATCTAATTATGACAACTGGGACTATAACACATGAACTAATTTCCTCAATGGCATAAAAATGTATTCATTTCCAGGACTTTCAAAGGTATTAATTTCTAATGGTAGAAATTTTAAAAAATAAGATTACATGTACAGAAATAAATATACAGACATTTATATTGCAACAAAAATGTTGAATCAAAGTAGCAATAATGGCATGTGTATCAGTGATTAGAAACTAGCATCTATTCCTTGCTGTAAAGCCTAATTGAATGGAAAAGAAAAATTTGAGATGCTAAAATATCAACCCTGGTGCTTATTTATCTGCAACTTATCTTTAAGCATTTTTATATTTATATTCAGTCCACAAACATATTGCATTGTGAATATTATCAGTGCTACAATGTCTTGCAACTTAGAGTTGACACAGGATGTCATATAAAAGGAAAAAAAGTTGGAAGGAAAAGTATTCATATCCAAATGCAGAAGGTAATATGAGGTAAGTTACAAGCGAATTATTACAATAAGAAATACCATTGCATCATATTTTCGAAAGGTGTAAATCTATGACCACAGCCATGACCAAGGGTGGAGCGTGTCCCCAAGTTGAAGACAATACATTTGTACTGTGGCAATTGGCCTCCATGCTACCGAAATAGTCCCATATGAAGCTAAGTATTTGACCTAACCACTCAATTAGAACATCCCAAATAATTACTGAAAAAGAAACTCCACAGATACTATCTTCTGCAATGGCATTAATGAATAAAGTTTGTATTGTTTAAATGCAAAATGGTATTTAAATTTTCAATTCTATGGGTTGACTCTTTAATACTTGACTATTAAAACCTACTGTAATTCAGAGTGGTTTAAATATATTATAAAGGTACCATAAATACAAAATATTAAAACATGCTCTATAATCACTGTGAAGACTTGATAATGCGACTTAAGCAGCAAGATGGTGATGGAATAGAAGCCCCTGAACGAGCCTGTCTCAAAACTGTCTTAGAAACACCTCAGGGGCTCAGAACTAAACAACATCGCACAGACACAGAAGAACCAAAACCCAAAATCCAGTTACCCAAGTATGAATATGCAGACACAGAGTCTACCAGCTTCAGAATTCCACAGAAAGCTACAATCACATATTGGCAGGATCAGTAAGGAGCCATCTTACCCCGGTCCCTACTGCCGGGACTAACAGCCCCTGGCGCCACAGACAGATCTGAAAGAGAAACCTGAATAGAATTCCATGAGTGGTGGGGTCATCACAACAGCTGATCATGGGCTCCTGCCCCAACCGAGCACCTTCCCCTCCACCGCTACAAGCCCATGCGATCCCCAGCACTCTGCATCGGAGCCCCACGTCAGCCAAGATTAGGGAGGCCTCCCCGCCCAGCGCCCTGCGCCCCGCACCCTGTGCCCTGCGCCGTGCCCCGCTCACCGTGTCCCGCCATCCTGCATAACCAGGTAGCCAGCTGTACCCTCCCACGCGAGACCAGGGGGGCCCCGCCGCCTGCACCCCGCCTAGGCCAGTAGCACCTCAGCCACACAGGCAGCCAGACACAACGGCCCAGGCAACCAGCCACATCATCCCGTGAGACCAGGGAGAATCGGGAGCCCTGCGTCCCCATGCCCCCAGCCAAGAACCGTGTGCCCCGAGGCCCCACACCCCCACGCCCATGTCCTGCGGCCCCATGCTTCCAGCCAAGACCAGGGCGGCCCACGGCCCACATACCCGCGGCTTGTGCACCCTCGGCTCGTGCCCCTGTGGCTCGTGTCCCCTCAGCCCCACGGCCCCGTGACCTGCGGCCCTGCGACCTGCCTACACAAGCTGCACCGTCCTACACAATCAGGCAACCAGATGCGCCCTCCCACGCACGACCAGGGCAGCCCCTGCCCCCTGCGCCCCGCCTATGCCAGCAGCACCTCTGCCACACAAGCAGCCAGACACACCAGCCCTGGCAACCAGCCACATCACCCCGTGCGACCAGGAAGAACCGGGAGCCCCGCAGCCCCACGCCCCTAGCCAAGGACTGGGCGCCCCGAGGACCCGCACCCTGTGCCCTGCTACCCCAACCCCCCAGCCCAGGCCATGGTGTGCTACGGCCTACGCACCCATGGCATGCATCCCCACGGCCCTGCTCCCCCACAGCCTCGTGACCCAGGGCCCCTGCGACCTGCAGCCCCGCGAGCTGAATCTTCCTGAAGAATCAGGTGGCCAAACCCTCCATCCCATGCACAACCAGGGCAGCCCCCACCCTCCGCGCCCCACCTAGGCCAGCAGAACCTCTGCCACACAGGCAGCCAGACATGCAGGCCTGGGCAACCGGCCACATCATCCCGTGTGACCAGGGAGAACAGGGCGCCCCGTGTCCCGTGGCCCTGCACCCCCAGCCGAGTACCGGGCACCCCACAGCCCCTCGCTCCTCAGCCCAACGCCCTGCAGCCCCATGCCCCGCGGCCCCACTCCCCATGCCCTGTGGCCCCACGTCCCCAGCCCAGACCCAAGCAGCCCACAGCCCGCGCCCCTGTGGCTTGCACCCTAGTGGTCCCACGACACCGTGCCCCACAACCCTGTGACCGGCCTATGCAAGCCGTGCTGACCTACACAACCAAGCGACCAGCCACACCCTCCCAAATGGGACCAGGACGGCCTCCACCCCTGCTTTCATGTGTGACCAGTGCAGCTAGCTGCACCCAGTCTAGGCCAGCTGCACCATCCTGTGCAACCCAGGCAGCCACACACATGAACCAGTGCGACACAGGCGAACAGCCGCGCCATCCAGCATGACCGGGCAAACAGATGCACCCAGCCCAAGCCAGCTGTGCTGTACCGTGCAACCCAGGAGCCCCTGTGCTGTACCTCAGAGCCCAGATACCCTCTGGCGCCGCCACTTGAGACCCGCACGACCCTGCACACTGCCTTAGAGCCAGGGCATGCACCGGTACCACAACCGAATTCCAGGAGCCCAAGCACCTCACGAGGGCCCGTGTGTGATCCTTAGCACTGTGCTTCAGCGCCTGTGCACTACCACCTGAAACCCAGAGCTTGCACCCCCAGGGCCCGTGCGAGATATGCAGCACAGCAATCAGAGCCCGAGCAACCTCCAGTGACAACCCCCGAGACCCGGAGCACTTGCGCACCTGCACCTCAGAGACCTGGTATCTTCCGGCACCGTTACCCGTGCCTCAGAGCCCACATCCAACACCTCGCCTTGAAGTGTGCCTCACGTGCCAACACCTGAGCTCTGGACCCTGTCCACACCCCCCCCCACACACACACACCGCGCCCCATTCAACAAGATGAGAGGGAAACAAAAAATGCAGCGTACTAACCCAGTTGGGCCTACAGAAACCAACAAGAGGTCTTATACATAGAAAGGAAGATGATGCAGAGGCAACAAAAACACAAAATTGAAAACATCGAAAATGAGGAACAGTGAAGAAACAAGAAATACTCACAATGCATCAAGTGAGATTACTGATACTGACCTACAGGAAATGCAAGACAGAGAATTCTGAATTTTGATCTTCAGAATGATGAAAGGCCTCAAAGAAAGTATAGAGGAGATGAAGGAAGAAGTTGAGGCTCTAAGAAAGAAGCAGAAAGAAACACTGAATGAAATGAAAGAGTCAATAAACGAATTGAAGACTGCAAAAGAAGCCAACTCTAGTAGGCTTGACCACATGGAAAACAGGGTATCACTCCTGGAAGACAGTTCATTCAAAACTGAAAACACAGTCAACGATATACAGAAGTTATTACAACAACACACCCTGGCCATCCAAGAACTACAAGACAATGCAAGACGTCCTAATCTAAGGATAAAAGGCATCGAAGAAGGATTAGAAACACAAAGAGTATAAAAAACCTCTTTAAAGAAATAATCTCAGAGAACTTTCCAAATATAGAAAAGGACTTGGACATTTACATACAGGAGGCATATAGAACACTGTCAAGACAGGACCAAAGAAGGACCTCACCACGCCACGTAATAATTAAAATGTCTAATGTAGAGGCCAAAGAAAGAATCTTAAAAGCAGCAAGAGCAAAACAAAGGGCGACATACAGGGGCAAAACAATAAAAATTACCCCAGACTTCTCAACCCAAGTCAGGAATGCCAGGAGGGATTGGTATGCAGTACTCCGGATCCTGGAAGAAAACAACTTCCAACCAAGACTGGCATATCCAGCAAAGCTATTATTTAAAATTGATGGAGAAATAAAAAGTTCCATGATAAACAAACACTTAAAGAATTCATGAGGACCAAGCCAACACTAGAGAAAATCCTAAAAGAAATAAATCACAAAGGAGGAAAAACAAGCAATTTTCAGAACCACAGGAGAGGTGAACTACACCAGGTAGGCAACTAAACAAGGAGATTTGTCACTACAGCAAAAAGAAAATAAAACTCAAAATGACAGGAAACAACAATCATATCTCAATAATAACATTGAATGTCAAAGGACTCAACTCCCCAATTAAAAGGCATAGACTGGCAATGTGGATTAAAAAGCATAATCCAACTATATGCTGCTTACAAGAAACTCACCTTCAAGCCAAAGATACTCATACACTAAAGGTAAAAGGATGGAAAAA
>PVJS01016279.1:0-37696 GCA_004027185.1 Glis glis
AGAGAGAGAGAGAGAGAGAGAGAGAGACAGGGAGAGAGAGAGAGAGAGAGCGTGCGCACGCGCATGCATGCACGAGCTGAGGCTGGCCACGAACCCGGATCCTCCGGTCTCCGCCTCCCAAAGTACTGGGATTACAAGTGTGCGCCACCACGTCCAGCTGGAATCTCAATTTTATTGATTTATTTTTGGTACTGGGGATTGAACCCAGAGGCACTTTACCTCCAAGCTACACCCCCAGCCCGATTTTATTTCTTATTTGGAAACCGGGTCTCTCTAGGTTGCTGAGAGCTTCGCGATGTTTCCAAAGCTGGCTTTGAACCTGCAATCCTCTGGTCTCAGCCTCCCAAGTACTGGGATTATAAGCATGTACCACCACACCAGGCCAGAATCTCAATTTTAAAGGAGCTGGAATCGGACCCAATCACAGGTACTGGATGATGTGCCTCTATTGTGAAGGCTTTGCTTTCTTGATTGAAGGGTCAGAGATGGATGACACTTCCCCTTTCTGTCTTCCTCCTCCCTTTTTTTTGTGGCACTGGGGATTGAACCCAGAGGTATTCTACTTCTGAGGTACACCCCCAGCCCGATTTTATTTCTTATTTGGAAACAGGGTATCACTAAATTGTGGCGGGCCTCTCTAAGTTGCAGAGGCTGGCTTTGAACCTGCGATCCTCTTGTCTCAGCCTCTCAAGTACTAGGATTACAAGTGTGTGCCATAATACCCGGCTTCTTCCTTCCTTGAATAGTGATGTGATTAATGGAGCTATAGCAGCTATTTCGCAGTCTTCCATCACTATCATTAGGCTGAAAGCTAGCCTGAGGAAGATGACACAGTCTACAGAAATACAGTCATGCATCACTTAAAAACAGAGTTATGTTCTGAAAAACACATCATTAGACAATTTTGTCATTGTGTGAACATAAAATAGTATATTTGCACAAGCCTACATGGTACAGATACAGTCTACTACACATCTAGGCTATGTGGTATAGCCTATTGCTCCTAGGCTAAAACCTGCATGGCAAGATAGAAAGATAAAGAGTAACACTTAAAATGAGAAAAGAGCAATAACTTATAATAACCTTAAATATGTATATAGCGAACAACACACAGGGCACCAACTGTAAACTTTGTGACAGCCATGTCTACCTGAATCACTACCACAGCCCAGCACACTAACTTCCACATGATGAATTTCCCAAGAGAGACCATGGGGATACGTTCTTCTGTCAATTTAAGAAGTAGGGAACATGATATGAGTGATATTAAGGGTATTGCTCAGGGATCCAAAACTAATAATGGCAAAGGTAGGCTGGCACCTGGATTTCCTGATGCCAAGACTAGCACTCTTTTTATAATGCTCTAGTGAGTATTGTAACGTATCACTAACATTATTAGGATGTCATGACGACAGAGAAAACAATCTTATGTCTAACCCTCTCTTATTTTCTCCTCAATAACGTATATTTATTTATATATGTTGGTCAACATTCTCACTGCTGTAATCTAAAACAACTGATCACACAACTTAAAGGAAGGTAGATTTATTTGCTCACAATTCTGTGGATTTCAGCATTCAGTCCATTTCAGGCTCGTCTGTGGAACTCAGGGCATGGCCGTGGGAAGCAGAGAGAGAGGGAGAGAGAGAGAGAGAGAGGAGAGGAGAGAGAGGAGAGAGTGAGGCTCCACTTTCACATCACAGAAGCCAGAAGAAAGAGAGCAGGGGAATAGGGGTCTTATATAATCCCCAAAGCCATACCCCTAGGGACCCCTGCTTGGCAACCGGCCCCACCTTGAACAAGGCTGACTGGTTTCTGTGAGGTCTAGGGGGACATTCTAAATCCAAACCATTACAGTAGGGAAACAAAGACTTCCTCCAACCTTCTAGATATCTTCCTGTTTAACATATTACATAGCTATTTTGTTAGCTTATAAGAAGCATTTTTAGAAATATTTCTGTCTTGCATATTTGAAAGTTAAGGAAACATAAGTAGAAAATGAAGAGGAAGAGTGGAGCAATACAAAAAATTGAGAGGGAACTTCATGGTTTCATTTCTTCAAAAGTTATACACCAAAGGAAATTGACCAGGACTAGGTTCAAGCTGCATGCCCAAAAGAACATTTTATATCATAAAAGATGATGGTGAAATAGGCCTGTCCATTAAGAACAAAGAACTTCGGGGGAAAGACCTCCAGGCACTCTTTAATCATTCAGAGCAAACCCATTTTGAGTTGGAAACAACTGAAATCTGCAGGAGAGTGTTAAATAAATTAAGGTATATTTCAAGTCAACATAAACAATGAGTGGGTGGCCATTCATTGTGTGCGAGGCAGTGCCAGGCTATGGAGTGACTCAGGTTGATGTGACCACCATACAGTTTGCCTTGGTGGATTTTGTCTTGGTAAAGCACACATACCTGAGGTTATTATAATATAATATCCTTTATTTTAAATACTGCTCTTTAACTTTGTCTGGACATTCACTTTGTTCGATATTAGTATAGCTACTCCAGATTTACTTTTTATGGTTTTTTTGGCAAATAATAATCATATATATTTACAGTGTTCTAGCTTTTGTGTCCTTACTGTTTTCATGTGATATCTTTTTGATGATTTTATTTTAAATTATTTGGGCTTTTATGAATTTAAGATGCACCTTATATAGAGAACATGGAGTTGAGTCTTGATTTTTATCCACATAATTATGACAATGTCTGACTTTAAGTTGTGGTGTTATTTTTCTTATATTTATTATAATTAATATTGTAATTAATGATGCTTTAATTTAAATATACCATCTTGCTCTTTGCTACTGACATCTTTTTTCTTTGATCACCTATTGCAATATTGCTGCCTTTCTGAAGTTACTAAATACTTTTAGTAGTCCCTGTTATTAGTCTATGGGATTTTTAACATGTTACTTTATTAATAATTGCTAATTAGGGCAAAGGTCATTAATAAATATTAATGATTAAAATAATGGTTCTAAATCAGGTGTGATTTTTGCCCCCTGATAATAATTAGCAATGATGGGAGGAAGACATTTTTGCCTATTTTAAATGAAGTGAACAGGGCTGCTACTGGTATCTAATGGGTAGAGGCTGGGAATGATGCAAGGAATCCTGTAAGGGATTGAAGAGCTCCCCACGAGGAAAAATTTTCCTGTCCAAATGTCAATTTTGCCAAAGTAGAGAATCTCTACCAACAACAAGCATTCTAAAATGATCAAGGTCAATTTAAACTTTACACCTGGCCCTATACATTTCCCACTTCCCACTCAATATTTTCTATTTTAAAAGTGTAACAACATTAGAACAGTATGATTTCATTACTGGCTACTATCCTAAGTGTGACTATTGTCATATGTATTACTTCCATAAATTTTACAAATCCTTCTATGCATTAGTTAGTTAACATGAAGGGAAATTACAAGGAAAATAGTTTATTTTAGGTTGATTGTTACTTATATTCAAACTTAGATACCCAGGTTTCCAATGAGAATTATTTCTTTGCAAACAGAAAAGCATGCTTAATATTTGTGTTAGTGCAGATCTCCTGATAACAAATTCTCACAGATTTCACATCATTCATTTGACCTCTCTGTTGGAAGGTTATTTTCTCTGGCTGTAGAATTTTGGGTGAATAGAGTTTTGTTGTTATTATTGTTCATTGCTAGCTTTTGTTTTTCTTTTAACACTTTGACATTTTGTTCCACTGTCTGTCATCCTGTTTTTAATGGAAGTCTGTAGTAACTTATCATTACTTTCCTGTGCATAATGTGTTTTCTTTTCTTTTGACTACTTTTAAATTTGCTCTTTATCTTTAGTTTTCAGCAGTTTGATGGACTTAGTTCAAAGTTACATTATTCATATCAACAATGTGTTTGTTTTCTAAAGTTGATATATGAAGACTGAGATAATTACACAAAGGCCTCTCCCCATTATGATTTTGTCAATATTCCTTTGTATTTTCAACAATTTAGTTTTGCTTCTTTCTATTTTCTTTTATATTCTGAATACAGTCTTACAGAAGAGTCTTCTTTTTTTCTCTATTGAAATTTTTACAATGGAAAGTTTCTTCTTCGCATCTTTAAATGTTTCTATTTGCAATACACTTTTGACATTAGTATTATAATTATTACCTTTTTGGTTTTAATTTAACTTTAATAAACTCACACATGCCTTTTGTCTTAAAAATACTTTTTCATGACCTCCATTTCTTTGGTCTTTTCCTCTCTATTCTTAAAGGAAAGTTAGGACAATATGCATGATATAAATCTATTAAAGTCATCCTAAGTACTTGTACATAAATTTCCTGTTCATATCTCACAAGCAGCTTATCTGAACAGAAGCACTCTAGACTGCTATCAGTGTTTACTTTTGGGGAGAATGGTGTAATTAGGGGATTGAAAATATGTGTAAAGGGATGTTTTAAAGACTTTCATATTATTTGGATTTTTGTTTCAATAAATATGCATTAAAATATTGATTGTATAATTGAAATTAAGTAATTCAACCAACCAAACACACAGAAAGTGAAAAAGCGTTTGATGTGGCGGGGACACATGGGTTGTTTGTGACAGTACCAGTCCAGAACTCAGGTCCCTGGGCTAGTCTCCCAGGGCTTCCCTAAACTGCTGTGGGTTCCAATTGGGATAGTGCATTATCTTCTCAGTTGGCTTTTGTGGAATTAAGGACTAAATACATTATATTACTACACTAACAGAGCTTCTCAGACAAGAGCTTGTTGAAGTCCTTTCAGTTTTATAGAGAACAAAAGCATTTTTTTTCTGTTATTCCACTTTTCCCTGCTGCTCATGGGCCCTTTCAATAAGAAAAAAAAAAATGTTGTTGTTTTATGTCAGATAATGTTTCAATTATCTCACATTTTTTCATTCTGTCTTTGGTCTTCCTTTCCCGGCCCACTCAGATCCTGCAGAACATAATCTACAATGAGTGTTTTAACTGAGCCTACTTCAAAAACAGAGCCCTCTGTATGAGATCTGAGCCGACACTCTCAGGTGGCCCCTTGAAGCATCGATTTCCCCTGCTTTAATTCCCTTTTATGATATTAGGAACAACTACATACTTTTCATGTTTCGGTAATTGTACTTCTTTTGTGCTAATTCTGTTTTCTTAGGTCTCAGATTAACAAAATGGATTTTATCCTCACTTTTAGATTTCATTTTTCCCTTTATACTCCATCTTCTCTCATTACATGTGCTTCTTTTATTAACATATCTCTTGATTCTCACCTGAGTGCTGAATACATTCTGCAAACCAAGAGCCTGGGTATTTCCACTGATCCAAAGGCCATCATCATTAGATAGCTCATCCATTAATTTAACAACTGCTGAGAGCCTGGAGCTGTACTTGGTATTCCATTGTAAGTGATCTGTTCACTAATCCTCCTCCCTGTTCCAATGCCACCCATTTTCTTTCTCCCTTCCAACTAAGTTCCTATCTGCCATGTCCTATTAGCTTGCTTCTTATGGAACACAAGCTAGTTTAGACTATGCACCCTACCAAGTGTAATTATTGTGTGCTAAGACCTTCTCTCTATGTTGATGATACTGCAATAATCTCATGAGTCTTGCATTTCCTTCCAACAGTGCAAATGGTTTCAGCTTGGATCTCTTCTTCCTTGCAGTTCTGTACCTCTGAGATCTACACCTCCCTACATTTTTAAAATAAAGGGTGTAATAATTTAAAAAATCATGAAAAATGTTCCCTTTCTCCTGCATATCTCTGGTTATGCATCTATATGTAAGCTATATTTTATGGACGTGGACTTGGTAACTTTTAATAGCCACAAGATCTATAAAAGAACCAAAACAGTCAGGTGCAGTGGTGCTTACCTGTAATCTCAGTGACTCTGGAGGCTGAGGCAGGAGGATCACAAGTTTGAGGCCTGCCCAGGCAATTTAGTGAGATGGTTGCAAAATAAAAAATAGAAAGGGATGGGGATGTAGCTTGGTGGTGGAGCTCCACTGGGTTCAATCCCTAGTACCACACACAGACAAAAAGTTTCTCTCTTGCCCTTTGACAATGTAAAAATGTCACCACCTAAATCCCAATGTTCTTTATTACTGCTACTGAAACACAAAGCAGAAAGAACCTAAATGTCTCACAATGGTCTCACAGTGCCAACTCCTTATGAATCTGCTTACCCTGGGGCATAACATACACATCAGAATCACAAGGAGTATCACCTTTCTGTGATGGGAATGATAATGGCAAGCAGCAGAGTATCCATGTCCAAATCCACAGAACGTATGGATATGTGACCTTCCATGACCAAAAGGACTTTGTGTATGTGATTAAATTCAGGATCTTGAGTTTGGGAGATTATTCTATATTATCCCACTGTGTTCACGAAGGTCCTTAGATGTGAAAGAGAGAGGCAAGAGATCAGTGAATTAATGTCTTGATGTAAGACAAGAATCACATTGTTGACTTCAAACATGGAAGAAGGGGCATAGGCCAAGAAATGAAGAATGCTTCTAGAAGCTTGAAAGGGGGAGGGTTTGGATTCCCACCTAGAGATTCCAGAAGGAAAGTTGCCTGGCCAACATCTTGATTTAAGTCCAGTCACACCCATTTTGTACTTCGACAACCAGAACTATAATAGAATACATGTGTGTTGCTTTAAGTCAGTAAAATTCATGGCAATTTGTTTCAGCAGCAATAGAAAGCTAATACATTGTTCAGAGAAGCAGTTTCAATAAGAGATTTACTGGTGCAGTAGAAATGTCCTGCCAAGATCCTATAGAGTAAAATAGACTCAAACTACTTCTTGCTTGCACCTTCTCAAATGAGGTTCATTTTTATTTCAACAACCCAAATGTCCATCCCCTATTTTTCCCCTTAGGCTGAACTTTCTTTAATATCTTCAGCTATTCACCACCCCCACCTTCTTCTGCTACAATGACCTCGTCATATAATACAGAAAAGTCCCTAAGCATTACTTTCTCTTTCTTCAGCAGTGGAGTCAGTGAACCTTGGGAGCCTTTCCTTTTATTGGAGCAATAAATTCTTCCATTGAGATGAAGACTTATTTTTACAACCAATTCCTTTTTTAATGATAGTACAACCTACCACAAGGCCAGTTGAGGCTCAATTGCCCAGAGTTCAACATCTGCATTTTAAAGTACAAAAGCATTCCACCAAACATATTGACCACTGAAGGAAGAAATGTCTTTATTGTCCATTAAAACACAAGTATATTCAGGAAATAAAGCACTAAGCACCCTTTATATATCATTGTTTTTCCAGCTTGGCAGTTTTATAATTTTCCCATGTTCTTTCAAACCTGGTCTTCATTCTAATATCCTGTGTCATTGTTTGTTAAGCTATTTAAGTTCCTTCTTTCCATACTAAATAGAAAATATATTATTAATCTATAGCACCATGATTTCTTATAGGAAAAATGAAGCAGAACTACTTGCTGCTGTGCTGTTTCCATCTTGAGCCTAGCACTGAATTATTGCACACTGCTGGGACTAGTGCATTTTATCCTAATCTATATCAAAATAATACAAGCAGACTTTTCTTATTTCTTTACCCTCTCTTAATCCAGTCACTCATTCTCTTTAAAAAAAGGATAATTGAAAGTTAATTGAATAACCTCTGTGTGCATGTTAATTGCAAAGATTTATGGTGATTAATTTTCTTTAACAAAGCTGTGTCTATGGTTCCTTGTCTTCAAAGAGCTTATTTTACTTTTCATATATAGTGAGTAGTTAATTAATAGTTTATCATATCATATTAACACACACACATAGACACACACAGACACACACACAAAACTGGAACTAAACTCATTAAGAAAGACTTCTTCCTCCACTTCATTAGCTTGCTTATCTCTCTCCTCTGATCAAAATAGGTATGCTCCTCAAATTTTAGGCTTCTGACACTTTTTCCTTTGATGCATACTTTCTTAATTGTGGTATTTTGATGAATATATATATCTGTCTATTTCCAATATAGTCTATACCTACATCTAGGTCTCTCATGAAAACTTATTCATTCATTTTCAGAATATATATATATATATATTATACATATATAAATATACATACATATACATATATACATATATGTAAAATCTACATATATGTGTATTTTTTTGGTCATTCTGAGGATTGAAACCAGGGGCATTCTACATCCGAGCTATACCCCCAGCCCTTTTTTATTTTTTATTTGGAAACAGGGTCTCACTAAGTTGCTGCAAGCCTTGCTAAGTTTCTGAGGCTGGCTTCAAACCGCAATCCTCCTGTCTCAGACTCCCAAGTACTAGGATTGCAGGCATGTACCTCCATGCCCATTCAAGTAATTTATATTATGTTTATGGCATGTATCTCTATTGCAATGTACATTAATTTGTTTTGTGCATCTTAATTGCTATATGATGTGACTATACCATCCATTCTCTTGTTGGAAATCTATAAATCTTGTTGTATTAAAGAGCATGAATGTGTACTTGGGAGGCAGATACAGGAGGATCGCTTGTTTGAAGCCAGCCTCAGAAGACCCTCAGCAGCTTAGCAAGATCCTGTTTCAAAATGAGAAATAAAAAGGGCTGGGGTTGCAGCTCAGAGGTAGAATGTCCCTGGGTTCAATCCCTAATCACCCCCAACCCCTTCTCACACACACACACACACACACACACACACACACAAAATAGAGCATGAGCATGATAAAAGACACCCTGTACACACCTTCTTGAGTTTAAGTTCTCTATGTATACATGTGATTGTATTTTCAAATTCCAAAGTTCAATTTCTTTTTAAAGTGATGCATTCGAAGAAATGTATTTCAGATAGGGAGTGTTCTTTAGTTATGTGGATTGAGTTATGCAATGGTGTTGAAAGTGATTTTTTAGTACACAGAGAACACTATTTTGAAGCATAATTTTGTTATAATTATTAATGTTTAATTTGGTAAAATGAAAAGTGAAAGAGCTGAGTTCTTGTTTGAATTTGAAAGTCTGTGTAAAAGGAACATTTCATCAATATACTTGTAAGTCTATCAATTTTTTACGATCACTTTTGAATCATGTTTAGTCCTATTTATAACTAAATTAAACTATTCCAAAGAACTTAAAGTGCATTTATAGATTAAGCATATTTAATATAATTTTAAGGACTACTCCATTAAGTAGTTGCTTGAATTAAAAAAACAAAACATTCCTAAGCACTTAACTCTTAGACACTAGTAGCAATAATTATATTCAATGCCCAGATTTTGGTTTCTAAAACCATTCTCAAAGAAATTTCTATAACCAAAAGGAAAAAGTTCCACAAGTGTGGAAAGAAGCAAAATTCCTGGTTTATAGTAAACAGGGGAACGTAAACAGGTTTTAGTTTTTTTAAACTTTGAATAGGACTCTTAGACCCTCCAGTACCTTATAGGAATAGGAATTTTTCCTCTTATGGGGTCTGGTGGTCCTGCACCTGCGAAACCTTAAGAGGGACAGGTTTAGCTTTATAGCATTTTATAAAGACTCAGAAGTTTTGGGCATCAGTGCCATATTTCTTCTGTGAATCTAAAAGCAGAAGTACCATTATAAATTATAATGTAGAATATAAGGGGGAGCCAAACTCAGAAGATAGCTAGTTAAATAATGTGGGTGGTCTTTTAAATGACTCCATGAGTATGACTCTTCATTTACCCCACAATAGCACCATTGTTTTTGGTTATACTTTCCTGTTGGGTATTCAAGACCAAGTAGTTAGCCCAATGTTGGGCAAACATAAATTTTCATAAAATCTTTGCTGTTAAGGTCAGTCAAGTCTCCTCAGTGTTACTCCTAGGGAATTTGTGAGACTTTTCTTGATATCTGCCAGGAAGGGTCATGGTTTGCTAACCATTTGGCTTCCCTTGAAGCATAGGGGACTTTTACCTCTCCAATGACCCTCCTTTTTGCAGAGTATGTGCTAGTGGCTCCCAGTCTCTGGGGCTCCGTGATCCCCCTATTTTGGGAGGTCAGTTGGCTTAATGGAGTTGTGGGGACCTTAGTGAGGTCTCCTGTGAATCCTATTTGACCTTGGAGGGAAAGGGCCAACATGTTGTCTCTCATTAGCCCTTTTATTTTCTAATTGTTCTCCAAGTCTCAGTTGTTGATCACCCAGAAGGTCAGTTTCACCAGTTCTTTTTAATGAATAGGGGTCAACATTTGTAATAGCCTATCTGTTTTTCAGGAACTTTTTCTTTTTGATTATGGAAATTTCTTTGCTAACCCAGGAACCTTAAGGATACTTAAAGACTTAAAGGATACTATAACCTTAAATCTAAAGAAAAGATGCTTGGTTTATAGATGGCTCTGCCAAATATGTAAAAAAAAAAAGATAGATAGCAGTGGCATATAATCTTTATAGTAAGCAAATTATTAGTAGTGATGGACAGTGTCATAGCAGCCAATATACTAACTGGCATGCTGTGTTTTAGGCTTTGTGCCATATAACCAAATAGGTTGGCTACCTGGCTTCCAATTTTAAATGCTAATCAGTGGATAGTCCGGGGTAAAGATATATGTGGGCTATTGTACAATGCACTAACATGTCAATTTTTCATGTAGATGCCCACTGCAAGTGCAATACCATTGAAAAGCAGATGAATGGCTTTGCTGACCAAATAACCAGGCTTATGAGAGTTGACTCAGCAGCACTGATGGCAGGCTTGGCACAAAAACTTCAGGCACATAGGAAAAAAAAAAAAACACCTACTTATCCTCATGTTCCTGGGACTGTGCCCTTCAGTGATGTTGGCTTCTGACCTGACTGTAAAGAACCCATCTCAAGAACTGAGGCCAGTTTCTCTCTGTCTCTTTTAGGTCAGTTAGGACGAGACTTCTGATCCCTGGCTAGGTAGGGCCCTTGTCTCTTATTAGCGTTGAAGAAGCTATAGAAGATGGACTTTCACCCTTCATCAACCCTTACGATTAAGGGATCCATGTCTCAGAGGAGGGAAATGAGGTAGGGTAGGAAAAATAAAAATAATAGGTAAAAAGGAGGCAAACTGGAAAGGAATGAGAAATTAGTTTTAAAGTCTAGAAATGTCATAGTCCTTATCTTCACCCTCCAGGGCCTGCTTCTTTTTTAGGCAAAAATCCTCAATAGGCTCTCACTTTTAATCATAATGGCCCCTCTCCCCACCTGAAATTCCTTAGATGCTTAGTAAACAAAGAGTCCCTAAAAATGTCTGATCATTGGTCAAGCCCAGGCATCACCCAGCACCAATGAAGTGTCAGGGATCTGAGAATTCAAACAAAGGGGGCCGGACCCCCATCCCTGCCATGTACCCCTACCCACCCACTCATGGGAGTCTCCAATAAAAAAGGACCTTAAAGACCCCAAGGTTGCTCTTTCCTTCTTGAGATGGTCCATATTCTACCTTGGATGTGTATACCCCACTTTTCCTAAATACACCTCTGTCTTTGTCTCTGAAAAAAAATAAAACCATTCTCAGATAAAGGAAACTAAGATTTCTTGGAGTAATGGATGATTTTAGGGCTAGAGATGGAAATTTCCAAAATGCGCCTGGAGGAATTTTTTGTTGCCAGACAGGCAGGACATACTTATTAAAGTCTACACCTGTGAATGTGAACACAGTCACAGACCAATGGTGATCAAAGAATCACAGGATCTAATGAAAGAGTTTCCCATCACCAAAACTGGAACAATTTGTGCAGTGAAATAAAGTACTATAACCCAAAGTATATAATAACCTATAATTCTATACTAATATAAATAAATGGCCAAATACAATAAACGGGGAGAATAGACAAATCTGCTTTAAAGAAAGTTTCCAAATGATTTATGTAGATACACTTTCTTCAAGGAGGTGGATCATAACCTCCAAATCCTTTCTTTTCTTTCTTTTTTTTTTTTTTGCGGTACCGGGGATTGAACCCAGGGGCGTTCTACCTCCGCGCCACACCACTGGCCCTATTTTTTATACTTTATTTTGAAAACGGGTCTCATGAAGTTGCGGAGGGCCTCACTAGGTAGAGAGAGAGACAGGGAGGGAGAGAGAGAGAGAGAGACAGGGAGGGAGAGAGAGAGAGAGAGAGCTGAAGCTGGCCGCAAACCTGGATCCTCCGGTCTCTGCCTCCCAAAGTACTGGGATTACAAGTGTGCGCCACCATGCCCGGCTCTTTTCTTTTGTTGTTGTCGTTGTATGTTTGTTTTTGTACTGAGGATTAAACCCAGGGGCATTCTATTCTACCTCCGAGCTACTCTCCCAGCCATTTTTATGTTTTTGTGTTTTTGAAACAGGATCTTGCTAGGTTGCTAAGAGTCTTACTATGTTGCTGAGGCTATCATCAAACCTGCAATCCTCCTTTCTCAGCCTCCCAAGTACTGGGATTAAGGGCGTATACCACCACATCCAGCTAATTCCTCACTCAATCTTTGAATGTGGGCTGCACATAGTGACTTCTTTCCAGAGTAGAATATGGGACAGGAGTGGGGTATGGAGTGTCTGTATAGTAGAGCAACCTGATGAACCATACCTTAACTAGGTAATCAAGGTTAATATCAGCAGTGACAATAATTTTGATAATATAAATAATATGATCTGAGAAGAGTGGCATTTCATCTCTATGTTCTTCTCCTAACACCACTTCCTTTATGTAATCAGAAGAAAAATATAAAATAAATGCCAATTGAAGGACATTATAGAAACTGCCTGACCAGTTTTCCTCAAAATTGTTAGAGTCTGAGAAAAATTTGAGACATTATCATAGTCTAACGATGCTTACAGAAACTTGATGACTAAATGTAATACCTGGATGGGATCCTGGAACATAAAAAGGATGTTATATAAAGACTAGTGAAATCTGAATAAACTATGAACTTTAATTAATGGTAATTGCTAATATTTGTTTATTCATTTTGACAAATGTACCCTACAAATGAAAGAGGTAAGCCATAGGGGAATCTAGATGTGGGCTATATGCGATTTTTCTGTATGATTTTCACAACTTTTCTTCAAATCTAAAATTATCTAAAAGAAAAGTTTATTTTAAAAATAAAAAATAACCCTCTGCATATAGTGGATTAAATCTATAATATGATAAACTCATATTCTAAAAATGCATAAACTTAGTTTACTATGATCTTAAAATCTGTAAGTCTAAATCAATTAAACTATGTTCTAACCTGTCAAAGCTTTGGGAATTTTTGAGAAAATGAGAGACGGCATGTACAATATCTACTACAGTGATTGTCATAGCAAATCATATGTGGGATGTTAATTTCATTTCACCCAAAGAGAGATTTCTAGGTTCTCATGCTTATGTAATTATGTTAGTCCAGGGTCATTTGGCGGGAAAGAAAGATAGATGTACGATGCTCTAGGGGAAAGAGTCTGGGTTATGGAGACATTTGTCCTGGTAATCATCTGAATCTCAGCATATTGTATGGCAAGGCATGTTATCTTTCTGAACCTTTTTTACAATGGTGATCATAATACCAACCTTACAAAGTTGTTGTAAAAATTAAATATAATAATTGTACAGTTACTATTGCCTGGTAGGACACTTGTCAAGTTATCCTTCTGTTTGAAGAAACCAAGACTTAATCAACTTTAGAGCACTCAATGATTTAAAAATATTATTAATCTATGGTAAACTCTCAACACATTTTTGATTAATTGGAATGGATAAGAAAAGCAAAGCCTATCTAAAGGAAGATGTAAAGATAAAAAAAAGATGATAATAATTGCTTTGAGTTTCTGTGTTCTTCCTAACACTACTGTTTTATTGTCAGTGTGGAATTTATTTTAAGACTATTTTGGTATTAACAATGTGATATATGTTTGTGTATGCAAGTTAACTCTAATTTACACCCTAGGGTAAGTTGCCACATACAGTACCTTTTTCAGGAATTCACACTTCAGAGGTGATTAAGCAGTATTTCATAGGAAGCACCTTAATCAGAAATCAACACCTTCAGAGGTGGTAACTTAGCACTCTTAAATGGAAATTTACACAAGAGAGGTTGTTTATTATTAGCATAAGTGGTGTTAGAAATAATTTTCCACTGATGAAGTAAAAGTGTCAAACGCGGGTGGGTTGCTTAGAAAGTTCGTTATCCCCCATGGCAATGGCATAAATGAATTGTACAATTCAGCTAACTCGACAGTGGAAACACACCAGTGTAGCTCTTGGGGACTTGTGACCCTTTGCTTCCTAGAGGACTCTCCTCACTTGGCCATACTAATAACTGACTGGGTCTGCCACCGGGGTCTCATTGGGTCCACTCCTGAGATCCCCTTGAGACTGCTAGTGGGGAGAGCATGGCTCTGAACACATGGTATAACCCACTTTTGTTTCTATTCCTAATGAGTCTGTGTGTGGTACATAGAGGATTTTAGTCTTAGATTAGCTAGTAGCAATATATTAATCTATGCCTCAGTAGCAAAGTAATAAGGAAGGGGGATATTAATTTCCATTTATCTAAGAAGAGGCTCCCAATAGTTATTTAAAGAAATTTCGCCATGCTAAAAGATAGTTGTGGCAATTAAAATAATATTTTATAGATTTAAAATGGATGCATATTAAAAATTTTGCTTGCCAAGTATGGTGGCACATACCTATAATCCCAGTACTTGGGAGGCTGAGACAGGAGGATCACAGGTTCAAAGCTGGGGCCTCAGAAACTTAGTGAGATCATGTTTATTAAAAAATAAAAAGAGCTAGGGGTTTAGCTCGGAGATGTAATGTGCTTGGGTTCAAACCCAGTACTAAAAAGAAAAAAAAAGTTTTACCCACTAATTAGTAAGGGGATTAGGATGTAATTACTGTTTCAAAGAAACATCCAAAGAGTAGACATATTTATAGATATTGAAAGTCGAAGAGAATGTGCAAGACCACCCTCAGGCTCAATAATTTTCTAGAAGGACTCACAGAATTCAATATTGTTATTCTCATGGTTATGGATTATTATAGTAGCAGAAGGATAGAGATAAAAATCAGGGAAGATTATAAAAACACCCTTTGAACAAAGTCCAGAAAAAGCAGGTAGAGGCTTCCAGGTGTTCTCTCCCAGTGGAGCTGCATAGGGATGCACTTAGCTCTCCCAGCAATGATGTGTGACATCGCTGTGAAGGGAAGCCCCCCTGAGTGTGGGTGTTCATGGATATTACTGGGGGGTCAGTCACATGAGTTGAGTGCCTCATCTACTTAGACTGCAGCCCCTACCCCAACAAATACAGACTTTCATCATAAGTTACACTGTTAGGATAAAGTTTTTTGAGCAAACCAGAGTGGTGAAAGCATACAAAGGCATATCAGACATTCTTATTTTTTTTTTTTTTTGCGGTACCGGGGATTGAACCCAGGGGCGTTCTACCTCCGCACTACACCCCCGGCCCTATTTTTTTACTTTATTTTGAAACCGGGTCTCACGAAGTTGCGGAGGGCCTCACTAGATAGAGAGAGAGACAGGGAGAGAGAGAGAGAGAGAGAGAGAGAGAGAGAGAGCTGAGGCTGGCCACGAACCCGGATCCTCCAGTCTCCGCCTCCCAAAGTACTGGGATTACAAGCGTGCGTCACCACGCCCGGCATGAATGTCTCTTGCACTGTTGTGTGTGCGTGTGTGTATAATTAGCCCATGCCTCTGCATTCAGAATCAGTAGGGAGCATTAGTTTGATATAGCATAGATGATAGCCCAGAGAAGTTCACGACCCTAAATATGGATATCCAGTTTTCCCAGAACCATTTGTTGAAAAGGCTCTCTTTTCTCTTTGTCAACAATCAAGTGACAATAAGTGCATGTGTGCATTTGTTACTGTTTCTTCTATTCCATTGGTCTATGTGTCAGTTTTTGTGCCAATACCATGCTGTTTTTGTTACTATAGCTCTGTATTATAATTTGAAATCAGGTATTGTGATGCCTCCAGCATGGTTCTTAGTGTTCAGAACTGGTTTGGCTATTCTGGGTCTTTTGTTCTTCCATATGGATTTTAGGATTGTTTTTTCTAACTCTGTGAAGAATGACATCAGTGTTTTGATAGGGATTCCATTGACTCTGTAGATTGTTTTAGGTCGTATAGCCATTTTGACAATGTTTATTCTGCCCATTCAAGAACAGGGGAGGCCTTCCACCTTCTAAGGTCTTCTTCAATGTCCTTCTTTAGTGTTCTATAATTTACTCACATTGGAAAGTGAAACCATGATTCACAAATCAGTGCGTGTTCCACATGACAAAATTGCTCTGGACCTGTCAATTATTAGCAGAAATAGATGTCATAAGAAAAATGAAAAAAAAAGATCTAATGATGACTTTACATCTTTAAGTAGCAGTCTAGACCTAAGTTGGGGTAGGCTCGATTCTCTCCTTTCTTGAGTAGGACAACACATTCAGGTAAACCCTGGCTATGAGCAGACCTGACCTCTCTTCCCCCTGTCTGAACACAGGTATGGCTCGTTGGTGCAGACCAGAGAAGGCAAACCTGTGCTTCTCCTTGGGTGCTGTGGCCCAGCAGACCGGCTGAAGTTATCCCTTACTACAGTGATCAATCCCTGGTAAGTTCATGTGAAATATTTTGGAACAAGTTTATTTGCGAAATTGAAAATTTCCAACCTTATATTTTTTTTCTTTAAGAAAGATGTCAGTGTGATAAGTTCCAATTATAGCTTCCTGTTTCTCCAGGCAGGAAAGCTTCTAAGCTACCTCTTTTTAACAGCTCTCAATTTATTCTTTAAGTTAGTAGCAAACTGGGAAGTTCTTTTTATACTAGAAGCTTTGCTTATATATTTTAAGTCACGTTTTTCTACAGGCCTCCATGTGAAATGTATTGAATATGTAAAGCATTCAGTATTTTTCCAACTAAAAATGAAACGTGTGTATGTGTGATTGTCAATGTGTGTTTAAGGGAGATAAATGGAGAGATTGTGTGATTTCCAAGGCAACAGAAGATACTACAAACAATACAGAAACAATGGGTTTGCTTGCTAATGTGTAAGAAAATTTCCTCCATGCTTCATGGTGTGTAGTTCTCCTGAAAGCAGAGTGTGAATCTGTGTGTAACTCTATCATTTAGAAATGTGACAAACCATTTTTCCCTTTTCAAAGGGAAGTCTGGGCTTCTGAAAGATAAATGGATAATTATTGGTATAAAGGCGTAATATTTCTAAGTGGGAAAAATGCTGGTTATAAACAATAGGTAGAATATGGTCTCATTTATGTGATAATATAATATATGTGCATAGAAAAAAGACCTGGCTGCATATATATTGCAGAATTAAGAGTTTTTCTGGGTCTGTTGGGATTATGGATGATTGTAATTTTCTTCCCTTTGATAAGTAATAATGATTTCTAAATGTTCTATGATGAACATCTTTTATTTTTTAATAAGAAAATGAACAGAAAATATTTTTAATTCTTAACAGTGCTGAGAGAATAATTGAACACATGTTACATCACCACTCACAGTGGCAAATGTCTTTAGCTAGAAAAAGAAAACAATGAAATGAATGTCATTGGGCGATAGCTGATATTTCATCTATGTTTCCTAGAATCAAATTCTCACTATGCTCTGTAAGATCTCCCTAAGGTCAAAATATATTAAGGGGATATGTACTTTATAGCATTGGAAACTTGCTGCTATATTTCTAATACATTAAGGAGAAAAAGTAACACTAATAAGGCTAAGAACAAAGGGAACGAACAAGCACAGTGAGTTTATTCCCAGAACCACTGGGGCAACCTCTTGTACAGATGAATCAATTTCTGTGGGGGTGATGGAGGGCTACAAATTGGCTGAATGCAGGATTCTCAACTTTGGCACAATTGATATTTTTGCCCCCATAATTCTTTATTGCGAGGGTTGTTCTCTGCATCATCTTATGTTCTGTGCCTTACCTCTGGCCTCTACCTATATGATGCCAGTAGCAACCACCTTTAAGTTATAACAACCAAAACTACACCCAGATATTTTCGCACATTCTTTGGAATAATATCACTGCTGGTGAGAACCACTACCTTAATCAACATGTGCCTGCAATTTGAATGTTAGGATTGACTTTGAATGTATATGAAAGATAAATCCCACATAATGGTTATTTGAGGAGACAGAAGACTATTTCTCCTCATGTAATAAAAGTCTGGAGATAGTCAACTTCTTATCATAGCTGGCATGGCTATCAGGATCCAGAGTTCTTCAAGTTCATGCTCTTCCATATCCTGCACGTGGCTTCCCTTCTGAAAGTCACCTCCTTGTTCAAACTGCTGCTGGACATGCAGCAACCATTGTCCAGGTAGGCATCAGGAGGGATGGCAAAGAATTCTGAGAAGCCTCTCCTTGCTTCCATTTAAAGAGAACTCCTTGGAGTCCTGTATTTTTCCTCTTTCATCTCATTGGCCAGAAGCTAGGCACATGACCCACTTAGCTGAATGGAAGATTAAAAACTGTAGTCTTATATTGAGCTCCTTGTCTTTCCAGATCTCTGTGTGGGGATCAGATAGAAAAGAAATGGGTCAAATGAATGCTGAAGTTATATTCCTTTAACAACATATGGTATAACATTAGGAAGACACTTTTTCTAGAAAAACATTTTGATTCCAAATAAAATATCACAAAATTGTTACAGAATATCTGCTGCAAAATAAAACTGTAAGTAGCAAAACATAAGCTTATAATTGAATTATCTGCCTGCTAGAAGAGACTCAAAAGCATCAGTCTTATCTCTTTATGTTTAAAATGTTTCAGAATCATCTATAGTCTTCCTAAACAACAGTAATACAGTGAATATCATTCACCAGTTGGCATCCTTACAAGGACATTCTTATCCTGTGTTCTGAGTATAAATACTAGGACAGAAGCTTGCATGAGGACAATTCTCTTAAGGGAGGGAGTTGAGCAATGGGAAGAAGGGAGAGACCATATGCAGATATGTTTCTGAGTTGGTCACTGTTAGAGTTGACTGGCATCAGATTCTGGGATCTCCTGAGGAGTCTTATGAAGTGTACTGCAACACAGAAGAAACAAAAGGGGAAGAAAAGGTTCCAATGGTCCCTGCCCTAACTGGCCAGTAGCAGCTCCAAAGATGTATTATGCACTGGATTCCTGTGTTCCACATGCAACTGTGACAGGTGCTTAGCAGTTTACCACTCGTTGGAACCAAAGCAGTTCCCAAGGAGAAAAGTGTGGGAGTTATGTCAGGCAGCAGGAGGTACTCCCAGACTGCCTGCGTGAACCTGGCTCTTGTGCAGTGGCTGGAACATCAGGTGAGATGTGTAAAACTGACACAGAGCACAAGAGGAGGAGATAATCTTCTCACCATGAATTTTAGTGTTTAGGAGAACAGATGAGGGAGTTTGGTGTAAGAGTGTACCTCGTTTACAACTGTCCTAGAGAGTAGTTATGGGGTATAGAGTCTCAATTGGCAAATCATATATAGGAGATATATGCACACACATGTGCACACACTTAACACACAAGTTTGTGCATACACGTGTGAACCTACATGTGAGTGCACATATCCCACATGCACAGAGCCACAAAATGTATGCATAGATGCTTATTGATAATTTTCCCATTTTGGTAATAGTTGTTATAGTTTGGATCTGAAATGTCCCCCCCCCAAGAAAAAGCTCATGTGTGGAAAGCATGTCTCCAATACAGCAAGGTTCAGAGTTGGGACATGGCTGGAGGAGGTGGGTCACTGGGGGTGTGGTCTTGGGGATTATATATGTCTCTGGTGCCTCTTGCGCGCTCTCTCTCTCTCTCTTTCTCTCTCTCTCTCTCCCCCAACAGCATGCTCTAAAGCCTTGCTGCCAGGATTCCTGTATAGGAACCAGCAGAATACAGAGTCAATGCAATCCCTATCAAAATACCAATGTCATTCTTCGCAGACCTAGAAAAATCAGTCTTAAATTTCACATGGTGAAACAAAGACCCAGAATAGCCAAAGCAATTCTCAGCAATAAGAACCATGCAGGAGGCATCACAATTCCTGACCTCAAATTCTACTACAGAGCTATAGTAATAAAAACAGCATGGTATTGGCACAAAAACAGACACATAGACCGATGGAACAGAATAGTAGATACAGAAACAAATCCACACACTTATAGCCAATTGATTTTTGACAAAAGTGCCAAACACATACATTGGAGAAAAGACAGCCTTTTCAACAAATGGTGTTGGGAAAACTGGTTATCCAGTTGTAGAGAAATGGAACTAAATACCTCTTACCTTGCACAGGAGTCAACATGAGATGGATCAAAGACCTGGAAATTAGACAAGAGACTGTGAACCTACTTGAGGAGGGCATAGGTACAACATTCCAACATACAGGCACAGGTAGAAACTTCCTCAACAAGACCACCATAGCTCAGGAAATTAAAACAAGAATTAATAAATGGGATGACATTAAACAAAAAAAGTTTCTGCCCATCAAAGGAAACCATCAAGAGTCTAAAGAGAAAACCTACAAAATGGGAGAAGATCTTTGCCAGTTATCCCTCTGATACCTAGAATATACAAAGAACTTAAAAGATGTTACACTAAAAAAATTACAAATAACCCAATCAAGAAATGGGCAACTGAACTGAATAAACACTTTTCACAAAAGAAGAGATACAAATGGCCAATAAATACATGAAAAATGTTCAACATCATTAGCAATCAGGGAGATGCAAATCAAAACTACACTGAGACTCCATCTAACCCCAACCAGAATGGCAATCATTAAGAAGTCAAAAAACAATAAATGTTGGTGAGGATGTGGGGAAATTGGAACTCTTCTACACTGTTGGTGGGATTGCAAATTAGTTCAGCCACTATGGAGATCAGTGTGGAGATTCCTCTGAAAACTGGGAGTGGATCCACCATATGATCTGGCAGTCCCACTCCTTGTTATCTTTCCAAAGGGGCTGAAATCAGAGAACTACAGTAATATATTCATATCTATGTTCATAGTAGCACAATTCACAATAGCCAAATTATGGAACCAACCTAGGTGTCCATCAACAGATGAATGGATTACAAAATTATGGAATATCCACACAATGGAATTCTACTCAGCATAAAGAAGAACAAAATTATGTCATTTGCAGGAAAATGGAAGGACCTGGAGAACATTATGTTAAATGAGATTAGCTAGTCACATAAAGTGAAGGGTCATATGTTTTCTTTATTTTATTTTATTTTTTGTGGTACCAGGGATTGAACCCAGGGACATTCTACCTCCAAGCTCTATCCCCAGCCCTTTTTTTTTTTTGTATTTTTTATTTTGAAACAGGGTCTCACTAAGTTGTGGAGGGCCTCACAAAGTAGCTGAGGCTGGCCACAAACCTGCAATCCTCCAGTCTCAGCCTCCCAAGTACTGGGATTACAAGCTTGTACCACCATGCCTGGCTACATGATTTCTTTAATATGCGGAAGCTAGGGAGTAATTGGGTATCAGAGGGACTCCAGATAATGGAGGAGAAACCTCAGTGGAGCCAGGGAGGTGGTCTAGGAGAAGGGGAGGAGGAAGAGTGAAGATCATTGAAGGAATTACTACCATTTGCTTTGTGTACATATGTGAAAATACCAATGTTAATCTCTGTATTCTGTATGGGGAAGGGGGATGGGGAGGGAGCCTGGGGGGAGCACCAAGTACTGTGTACATGTATTTCACTGTCAATATGATTTTCATTATGATGTAAGACTATAATGCACCAATAAAAGCATATTAAAAAAGTAATGACCTCTGAAACCTCTAAAACTATTAGCTAAATAAATCTCTCTTTGTCTAAGTTGCACTTGTCATGTATTTTAGTCACAATGGCGAACATGTTGACTAAAACAATACCCTAATTATAAGATATACACTGTTCAAAGTTTATAAGCCAAAAGTGTATGTGCTACTACATGCAAATGTTGGCTTCTGGTATGTTTGTTCACTTGACTCAGTTGATGCACTACTCTGGCTTACCCTGCCTAGATTTTCTTTTGGCTATTATTGAATTATTTCATCAATACTTATACTGGATGGGATGGCATTGTGGGGTATATAAAAGTGGGATAAAATTTTTAAGAAAGAGTTTCACATTTCATGCTGAAACTTTTTACATTGGTTGGAGAGATGTCAGACTTTGAATGAAATAGTAATAAAAATAAATAATAAAAACCATTAGCTAGTTAGATGATAGGGAAGTCTTGCCAGGCATAGTGGCACATGCCTGTAATCCCAGTGCTTGGGAGGCTGAGACAGAATGATCACAGGTTTGTGGTCAGCCTCAGCAACTTAGCAAGGCCATCTGCAACTTAGTGAGACCCTGTTTCAAAATAAAAAATAAAATAGGGCTGAAGGTGTATGTCAGAGGTAGAATGTGCCTAGGTACAATTCCTACTACCACAAAAAAAGGAAAAAAAAAAAGAAAGTCTTTAACATTATGAAGGGTATATGACCCATCAATGAACTGAGAAAGTTATTAATAACTAGTAACTAGAAGAAATTGTTAAAGGTACATCCAACTTCAGAATTTTTTAGAGAAATCCCAACATGTGCTATTGAGAATGCATTTGTATAAAGACTGTGCTTCAACAACATTATTCAGGACTGAACCATTTAAACTCACAGATCCCCAGAGCTAACTATAGTATGATTATAACTATCATGACCATAAGTATCCCATTGCAATTTGATTTCTTGAAAAAAAAAATTGATAGACATAATACCACTTGCATACATTGCTTAATATATATATATATATATATATATGTATGTATGTACAGCTTAATATTTATGTACGTATGTTTAGCTAAATTCCAATTAACTGAGATTTGGGTAGTTTGAATTCTTGTAACAAAACCTTTTAGTGCCATTAGAATTAGTCTGGCTCAGCATTGTTATATACAGTCTAAAAGGAAACAGAAGAGTGAAGTTTAACTGAACAAGATTATTGGAGTTGAAAGTCCTTCGGCTTCTATTATACTCCCTCCCATAAATTTTACAACACAAAAACTTACCTTTCTCTGGGTGCTTAGAAATGGTTGCTTAGCTCTTGGTGGAAGCGCTGGCTTTTAAGAAATAAACAGTTTGATTTGAGTTAAAGGGAAGAGCAGGCACAGAAGCACAGTGGTGCATTCATTCAAAGAGCATCCGTAAATGAACAGAAGAAAGATCACATTTGCTGAAACTTTTACAGCAAATAAATAAGGTGACAGGAGAGATTTGCTGAGAACAGTTGGCTGAAGAGAGTTGGTAGCCAAGCACTTTGCTTTCAGTTCAAGTACTGAGTGTATAAATCTGCAGATCTAGTTTCTGTTTACTGAGTCCCTAGAAGGAGGTTTACCTATATTATGCCAACAATCACCTTCCAGCCTCCTGAAGTTACTTCATTAGCATTTGTGAGAAAAGTCCAAGCAGCAGTAGCAATAAAGAATGTTAATCTAATCCAGACATTTGGCCTGGGCTTCAGGAGTGGCTGGTGGTTGATTCTTTCTGTGTTATCTTCAGTGTTATTTGCCCACATCAGCTGGACTTCAGACACAGTCATAAACAACATCCTTGTGGGAAGGGTCATCCTTGGTCTCCAAAGACAAATTTTTAACTAAGTCTTTCACTTTTGTAATAAAATAAGCCCTAAATCCACAGCAGTCTCATTTCTTTAAGATCAGGTGAGTTCTTTATGCACCGTAGTCCTCCCTGGTCTGTAGGAAATATGTTTCAAAACCCTTTGTGAATGCCTGAAACTGTAAATAGTACAAAATTACATATATATATATATATATATATATATATGTAAATTAGTAAGATATTAGGGCAACTAACAATAAAATGTTAACAACAATAAAAATATATTGTAATAAAAGTTATGTGAATGTGGCTTCTCTCTCAAAATATCTTTGTACTGTACTTACTTTTCCTTGGTGACATGAGATGATACAATGCCTGGGAGGGAGATGAAATGACTGACGTAGACCATAGACACTGTGATGTAGCATTAGTCTTCTACATAAGGATCACTTATGGCATACCAAAACAGTCAGTCGCACAGCTAAGTGACAAATGGGCAGGTAGCATATATGGTGTGGATACACTGTATGAGAGAATGATTCACACTCTGGGTAGGACTGAGTGGAACAATGTAAGTTTTCATCACACTACTCAAAACATCACACAATTTAGAACTTTTGAAGTGCTTACTTCAGAATTCCCCATTTAATATATTCAGACCACAGTTGACTGAGGGTAGCTGAAACTGCTCACAGTGAAACCTCGGATAATAGGGGACGATTGTACTGTGGGATAAGAGAAGAAAATATTAACAACTCTATCAAAAATCTGAGCTGTTTCAGCAAATATTTTAGTAGATCTTAATTTATCTCTTCGGAGAAAACAGAGAGCTACAACTAGGGACCTTGGCTTCTCGGTTAAATTATTGTTCAGATATACTCATTCCATTTCCCTGATCTCTGTGGAAAGAGTCAAGCTGCTCACTCCCTGGATGTTGGCTTGGCTGCATGACTTATTTGGTGGGATGTTAGCAAATGGGAGTTGATGTGAGGCTGGAATTATGTCTGGGTGTATGGGCTTGTCCTGCTGTGTTCCTGCTTTTCTCCATGACGTGATATGCTTTGGAGAGCCTTTGGTCCCAGGAGCATGAGAAAATTATGGAGTTGACCTGAACTGAATCCAGGTCTTAGAATCAAGCTCAAACTAAACCAACTACACTCCAGCCAATCCACAAAGACAAAGATCAGCAAGTCAATGCTTGTATGTAAGCCACAGGCATTCTTCAGTTCCTAAGTGGATCTTAACTGATCATGCCAGATGGGTTATATCAGAGGTTGAGCACAGGAGGGAGGAGGGAGACACCTCCTCTCCCTCCCATCTCTAACGATTGGTTTATGAAACTGACATAGTGTTGGGGGGTGGCATTTTCCTTTGTTTTACTAGAGTTAAAAGGAGAATTATTGTTTGGGTGAGGTGTCAAAGATCAAAGATCTAAAAGTGAGCAAAGATCTAAAAGTGACTTAAGGTCTAAGAGTGATCTAAGAGTGTGTTTAGACAGGAACTACTAATAGGATTGAAATCTGGAGTCAGAAATGCCATTCTGGGGCCTGAGTGTGCTCATTCTTTCCTGGGGTAAAATACGAAATAGTGCGGATACTGTATTTTGCTTAAAGGTCTGATGTTTTCTGTATGTTTATGTACCTTTCTCCCTGATGTATAAGTTGTATGTGTATGTTTTTCTTGAATAATAATGTAACTGCTGCTTTAAAAAAGGTCTACAGTATAGCACAAAGTTAATCTTAAATTTGATAAATGCTTAACTTGAAGGAATGGTGTTACAGTTCAGTGTGCCTCCTGCCTTGCCGCCTCTTTCTCTTCTCACAGTGATTCTAGACTGGTAACTTGTGTGCAATATGTAATTCTGCTCCTACTATGGGTGACCACATCATGTTCACTAATATGTATGTCTGTTTTTAGTGGAATTAGATATATGGACTCAGCCTTAACCATCCTCTCAACTCAACCAAACTACTGAACTTTAGACAGGTTTCTTCCCAACTACAGGCTCATGACCTACTTGTTTTTAGAGCATTTATTTTAGAAAACTTGCAACTGCACATTTTTTCTGTACCCCTTTGAGATGTAAATCTTTGAACAGGCTCTTGCCAGTTTTGTAACTTTTCTGTGGATTTCAAAATTTCACTTAGAAATATTCAATATTTGACACTGCAAAGTGTCAAAGGAGTTCTGAGGAAAGGATATTCAATTTAAAAAAATGTGATGACCTCTTTTAAGTCTCAACCTCATGACCATCCAACAGAGAGCCCTAATGTTTTATTTGAAGCCTTCAGATCGAATAGCCTGTATTCTTGTAAGCATTTTTCCCTCCTTGGTTTTCCTAAAAGCTGAACTGACAGATTAAACATCACATTATAATTTCCTTTTTTTTTAAGTTATAGATCTACAGATTTGTCATTGTTCTCATAAAAACCTTTACTTGTCAAATGGAAAAAAGGTTTCTTCCAGTGAGTCTTCAAGTCCATTTTTCTCTGCATGCATTTTCAGGATTTCAAACTTGAAAGATTTGAATATCTACAAAAACGTTGCGGAGGAATTATTTTCAAGCTATTTGTAACCTTAGAGTGTGTTTCATGAGACTGGATAAAGAGTATGCCTAGAGTAAGAAATCTGAGAGAATCTCTCCATCTTAGAATTGCTAGAGCAAGCACTGTTTTTCAAGGTGGCTGTTTAAATAATGGCATTACTGTTTTGGAAAAAAAAAGTTCTAACTCAGGAGGCAGAAGTTCATTGCTGTTATCATGGAAGAAGCAACATGACACTATCCTCATAGTTATAACCACCTGCCCAATAGGAGTTTCCAAGTTGATGGCAAGGCTGGGTCCCCCGCCAGTGGATTAGGATTGATTGTTTGAGCTCAAAGTTTCCTCTGGTTATCTTCAAGCTGGTTGCAAACCTGAAGAGTTCTTGGCTTATAGGACACTCCAAAAGAGGCAGCGCATTGACGTGTGTCACTCCATCTTGGCTACTCAAGAGAGGTCTGTGCATGGGATAAGGAAAAAGTCATCATTCCCATACAAAATCTGTGATCTTTGTTCCAGTTGGCACACCCTCTTAGAACAAAGGGGCCAAAGACACCAGGGGCAGCATGTCCACCCCTCCAAGGGTATTGAAAAAACATGCTCTTACTGTAGTCAATATTCTCTAGATGATGTGGAGAGCACTTCTAGGCCCCTTTCTTTTTATTAAGACTTCTTGATACTTTGATACTTGTTAACACTCCTTGACATATCGATGACCTCTCATTCCCTCTTTGGAGTTCCATGTGTCTCGCCCACCTTCCCCAGAAGAAAACACACACACACATATATACACTTACAGAAATGTTTAATCTTTATTCCAGAGCAGGACCTCTTATACTATCTGCATCATCTAGGTTTGACTAATCTAGAAAAAAGCTTGGATTTCAGGCTTCCACTCATTTCTTAATGTAACTTTTCTGTCTGACCGTTCATCAAAGCATCCACTTTCCCGTGGCTGACCCCTCTTCTCTTTTCCATTCTATGGAAGAATGCTATTCCCTCTCCTTTGTGATTTTTCCCCCATTTTATCCTAGACATTCATTATTTAGCTGGCTCTAATTTTCTCTGTGTGGTTAAATTTGTTTTGCATGTTAATGTTTATTTCAGAAATCTCTGACCACAGCATGGCCCTCCAATTAAAACTTGACTTTCTCCAGGTCCCTTTCCTCAGAATTCTGGGATAAAAATGGGTGAATCCTGGAACCACTGCCTGATAACACAGTTCATGTCATGGTAAGCACATTAAGTTGGAAGCAGATAGTGTAAATTGAAGTCACAACCCTCTACACGTTGTCTGTGTGACTTGAACAAGTGATTCATTTTGGTTACTCTTTTCATTTATCTTTAAAGCGATGGCACACATCTGTAATCCCAGTACTTAGAGGCTGACACAGGAGGACCACAGGTTCAAGGCCAGCCTCAGCAATTTAGCAAGGCCCTGTCCCAAAATAAAAATAAAATAGGGATGAGAGGATAACTTGGAGTTATAATGCTCCTGGGTTCAATCCCTGGTACAAAAAAAATGATAGTACCTTTACCAAAGATTTTATACCATTTTTGTGAGAATAACATATGTACAGGTGAAATCTATAAAATACACACAAACACACACAGATATATTATCTGTGACAAGTACATTAACATGTAGGGTTGAAAGTTTCCTAAAATTATTAACTATATAGTGCTCAACAATACTTAATAGGTTGTTCATTCATTGGTCAATTTTTATCTATTTACTTGTTTATTCATTTATCCTTGTACTCCCCAGAACGGCATGTATTTTCATCCTAATAGGAACTTTGCCTTTTTAATGTTTTGTTACTGACTATATTTCCAGATCCCATAACATTTCTTTGTATAATGGATGGGTTGGGTATATTTGTTGGGTGTATAAGTGAGTGAAAAACAACTGCTTATGTGAACAATGTTATCATATAAGGGAAATTTCTCACTCACTTTAACAAACTTTTTCCAATTTCTTTCCAGAGCTTGTTCACCTAATTTTCTTTCCTATTAGAACTTGAAGTCTGAGAATGCAGAGAATTGTCTTGTAAGAAGTCATGTTACAAAGGATAAAAACACCCTTTCCCTATTAGCGTCTTTCAATCACAATTTTAACCAAAGTATTTAGATCTTATCATCTAATTTTATGCACCTAGAATTGTGTGTGTGTGTGTGTGTGTGTCTGTGTGTAGTAACCCATATAATACTGAAGACTTCAAACTGGAAATGCTACTGAGCTATTGGAAGAAGTCTGTTATAATATTGTGGTACCTGGGATAGTAAATGCCTTCTTTGGCAGTCCCTGTATCTCATCACTTTTATGTAAGCAAAGCATAAAGGGAAAAACATATATAGACATCCTTGTGCTTGATATCTACAAAGAAGATTGTTTGTGCTGGGCGTGGTGGCGCACGCTTGTAATCCCAGTACTTTGGGAGGCGGAGACCGGAGGATCGGGGTTCGCGGCCAGCCTCAGCTTGCTCACGCGTGCGCAAGCTCACTCTCTCTCTCTCTCTTTACCGGTCTCTCTCTCTCTCTCTCTACTTAGTGAGGCCTACGCAACTTCGTGAGACCCGGTCTCAAAATAAAGTATAAAAAATAGGGCCGGGGGCGTAGCGCGGAGGTAGAACGCCCCTGCGTTCAATCCCCGGTACCGCAAAAAAAAAAAAAAAGAAGATTGTGTCTTACTAAGAAAAGAGGCACTGTTGAATATTCATGAAATAGATCCATTTTAACCCCCTGCAGGTACAAAATATTTGTATAAACATTAAGTCTGTGCATAATTATATGAAAGCAGACATTTCCCAGAAGTTAAATATGCTAACATAATAAGAAAGGTTTTGCCCTCCTGTAGATTTTATTAAATGAATTAAAATCATCAAAAGCATATAAATATCAAAAAAGAATATAAAACTTTAGGGTGGTCCAAAAAAGTGTAACTGGAAATAATGCTAAGTAAAGATAGGTTACTTTGGAACGTTTTTAACTATGCTTTATTCCAAAGCAATGCATTTAGAAATGATTTCAACCTACAATTCACAGTCTAATGAAACCTATTAGGTTGAAATTACCTTTCTGGGGACATGATGAAAGTCTTATTCCTTGAAAAGCTGGATGTGACTTGACTCAAAAGTTTCAATCCATCTAAAAATTGGATCGAATGTAGAAAGGCCCCAAACATCATATATTTGGTTGTATTTGCTTTATTAGTGACTGGTATGTGACCTTGGGCAATAAATTCAATGGCTAACATTCTTTTATTATTTTTTCTCTTAAAAAATCACCTCATATTCTCTATCATGGTTCTAAATAGTTATGTTTACTCATGCTTTTAGGTGAACTATGTTCTTTCACTTTGAGAGAGAAGAAAAATCCCTTATTTTTTGAAAGACTCTTGGCAGTAGAACACATAATGCCTTTCAGACTCCCTGCAACCACTAATGGCCACAAATAAAAAGCCTCCTTTGGGTGATGGAATATTTACAGGGCAGAGGAAACAAACCCATTGCTGCTCACCTTGCCGGAAGGTTCTTCAAAGGTATGAATTTGACCAAATGCACGCCTGCCTGTGTGAGCAGCGTGTGTGATGTTTGTGGTAGTTGTTGAATGAAGACACACAATGAGCATATCTAAGGAGAAAGCACACCCAGGGAGGGGACGACAGATCGATCCCTTTTGTATTTGTGAGTTTCCTGTCTGATTTGGCCACCTCTCGTAAAAGGATTGGGATATGCCATATATGTAATTTAATTACATAGATTCTAAGTCTCCAGTAAAAAAAATCACATTATTTTCAGTTTCAGAATGATTAGTTTACTTGGGGTTTTAAGGGCTTTTTTTTAGGAAGGAGGGGTTAACAATAAACTGGATAAATCTTCATGAAATCTTTCTTAGTGTCACCATCTGTGACAAAAGATTTAGTAGGAGGATCATCCCACAATGAACTTATTTTTTTTTTTTTTTGCGGTACCGGGGATTGAACCCAGGGGCATTCTACCTCCGTGCTACACCCCTGGCCCTATGTTTTATACTTTATTTTGAAACCGGGTCTCACAAAGTTGCGGAGGGCCTCACTAAGTAGAGAGAGAGAGAGAGAGAGAGAGAGAGAGAGAGAGAGAGGGAGGGAGAGCTGAGGGTGGCTGCGAACCCGGATCCTCCGGTCTCCACCTCCCAAAGTACTGGGATTACAAGCGTGAGCCACCACCCACCATGCCTGGCTCTGAACTTATTCTTTAATTAATTTGGTTTAATTTTTCTAGTTTTTTTATTATAAAATCTAAGATGATCATTTGTGTACCTTGTGTCTTTTCTAATTTACAAGTGTTTGGAGGTTTTATATATAAAGGTTTATGTATATAAAAGGTTTTATATATAATAAGTATGTTTTACTTATTAATTTCTTTTTAAAAACTTTTATTGGTGCACTGTAATTACACATCATAGTGAGATTCAAAGTGATACATTCATAATTCACACACCACTTGGTGTGTTTCTCTGCATCCCACCCCATTCTCCTCACCTCCCTCCCTGTACATGTTAGTGAGATTGGGACTAATACCTTCATATATGGACATAGTCAAGCCTCATTTCCCCCTTCCCCTTCTCCCTCCCCCTGCTACTATTCTACTGGTCTTTCTCTTCATTTATCTGAAGTCCCTTTTGTTTCCTATTTTCTATCTTCCACATGTGAGAGAAAACATAGGACCCTTGACTTTCTGAGACTGGTTGATATCATTTAGCATAATGTGCTCTAGTTCCATCCATTTTCTTGAAGATAAAATAATTTACTTATTAATGTCTAATTCAATTCCATCTAGGTCAGATAACATATTCTGTATTTTATACAGTTTCTATTTTTGAAATATATTAAGACATATTTTATGGTCCACTGTTTGGTTTGTCTAGTGCAAATGAAAAGTATGTATAATATGCACTTTTCTATCATGTATTGTCCCATGAATTCAAGTAGGTCAATTAGGTAGCTAGCATGGTCCTGATTTTCTTTAGTCAATAAAATACCCAACTATGATTATGGACCTTATATGTATTATGTTATCTTTCACAAAGTCGTGATTACTGACTTCTCATGATTAATATCTAATTCATCATTATGAAATTAAGCTTTTTAATACTTAGTAATGGTTTTTGTTCTGAAGTCTACTCTCTTAAAGATATTAATGAGGTAGCAACAGCTTTATTAGGCTTACCATTAACAGAATATATTTTTCATTTTTTGCTTTCAGTTTATTTGTGCTTTTAAAGTGTATTTCTTGGCTGGGCGTGGTGGCGCACGTTTGTAATCCCAGTACTTTGGGAGGCGGAGACTGGACGATCCGGGTTCGCGGCCAGCCTCAGCTCTCTCTCTCTCTCTCTCTCTCCCTGTCTCTCTCTCTCTCTACTTAGTGAGGCCCTCTGCAACTTCGTGAGACCCAGTTTCAAAATAAAGTATAAAAAATAGGGCTGGGGGCATAGCGCAGAGGTAGAATGCCCCTGCGTTCAATCACCGGTACCGCAAAAAATAAATAAATAAATAAAGTGTATTTCTTGTAGAAAGCATGCAACTGAGTCTTGATTGTTGATTGCCATATTTGCCTTGTAATTAATGTATTTAGCTATCTACATGTAGTATACCCATTGATAAGGTTGGGTTTGAGTATGCAGTTTTCTATCTTTTCCACTGGTCCATTTTGTTTCATTTATTCCTCTCCTTCTCCATCCCTGCCTTCTTTTTCAGTTAAATTTGTTTTTTATTCTTCCATTTTATCTTCTCTCTTGGATACTTAGCTGTACTTTTTTATACTAGCATTTAGCAGTTATTCCAGGAACATTAAAATGCACCCTTAATTATCAAGTCCTTTCAGGATCAAATAGACTCTGTACTGGCTCTACATAAGAATTTGCTGAGGTTATTGGGCTCTGGATGAAAATGGTCAGACTGTGCCAATTTTTAGTTTTTAATCATATAAACCTATAATCATGCCTTCAATTAGGGATTTAACCCAAACATATGATTTAGATAGGGAAAGGGACACTACCAAGCCCTGTATTCCTATTCATATGTACTTGAAGTCTCAAATAGAAATAATAAGGAGCAAAGGCTTAAGGTCAATGAAAATTGGATCAATTCATTACCAAATTAAAACCCGATAGATGCACAAAAATATTATTTATTTTTACTAAGTTTAACCAGTTGCTATTATTATTATTATTATTGTTGTTGTTGTTATTATTATTATAAGTAGTAGTAGTAGTAGTAGTAGTAGTAGTATTTGGTACTGGGGATTGAATTTAGGTACATTCTGTGTCCTCTTTCCTCAGTTTTCTCTGTGCCTGGGACTACAGCTATGTACTATCATTCCTGACTTGACTGCAAGTCTTAGTTGGGTTGACCCATTCTTTGTTTGTTTGTTTTTTTTTTGAAGAGGTACTATGGGGAGGGATATTATTTTTTGTTTAATCATTTGTTTTTTTTTCTATTACTCTGAACTACTTCAAAAGTTTGATGGTTATTTTTTGTATCAGAGATGGTATGATAATTAGAGGGAATTATCAATCTTTCTGTAACTACTCATAATTCAGCCTTTAAAGGATTGTCAATATTTAAAAAACTAGTTCTAACAATTAGTGCAATATATTTTATAGCATACGTAAAAGTACCCAAGCATACCTATGCTCCCTTGTATATAAACTCACACACCAAGACATTGTGCATGGGTCTCCATGTAGGAAATTTGAGTAGACTGCAGATTTTACCAAATCATTTTCAATTAGTGTGAGAAGAAGGAGAAGGAGGAAAGAGGGGGGAGGAGGAGGAGGAGAATAACTATGACAACAAAAAACCCTGTCAGCTAAAAGTGATTTCAGAAAGTCTTTCTCCATGCCTATTTGTTTTTTCACTAGTCCTAGCCCCTTTTGTTTCTAATTTTGGTCAGTTTCTTGCACTTGTGTGCTTGAATCATTCCAAAATTTTGAATTGGTAAAAATCATGGTGATTCATAAACTTATTTTCTTATATTGTACCATAAGCCTTGATGTATCTGCAGAGTTTATTTTTCTCATATGGAAGTCAACACATACATTGCAGATATCACTCTTAGTCTCATTTAAATGAAATTTTCTTGTTAAAGTCTTGTTTCTTGCCAATAATTCAGAACATGTTGAAGTGAAGTGTAAAGAATTCAGTCTAGGACACTGTGTTCCAATTATATCCCCACTCTTTACAAGATGTGTATTGGAGAAATATTATTTTCCCTCCCTGAGACTTGGTTTCCCCACTTGATAGTGGGATTTTTTTATACTTTCTGCAGGGTTATTGGGAAAATAAAATAAAAGATTTTAAATGAAGCCCACAGTATACTAACTAGCTAGTGTAGGTGCTCAATTAGCTTCTCTGGTTTTCTTTTGTGTTTCCTTCAACAAGGAATTCTGCTTGTCAATCCTCTCCTCCAGGACTAGAATTATTGTTCTCAACTGGGAAGGCAACTCTTCCTATGGGAAACTTGGATATCTGTCTGTGGGGCATTGTGGTTGTTACAAGACTTGGAGGTCATGACTGGCTTTAGTAGCTGAGGCTACAGCTACTTGACATCCTGCAAGTGAATATTCTGCTGGACCTGCTTATAATCACCTGTGAAAATTACCTAATTACCCTTTACACCCATAAGATGTTGTCTGCATGACTTTAGTATACTCTGAATTTTCCAGGTATGCAATCCCTGTGCAGCTGAGGAAATTTCACTTACACAGATAGATCTTCCCTAAGATTTCTCTACAATTTTGGAAAATACTATCACCAATGACTACCCTGACTTTATGCGGCAAAACGATGCACCTGTGCTGGTCTGATTTTGTGCCTTTTATTTTCATAAATTTTGTATATACGTTTGACTATTTCATTATTTATTCTAGGAAAGTGGTACCAGGGAAATGAATATATTAAGAATACTCTTATTATGTAGAGAGTATGTTATATAATTATGTATTATAGAAGAGCAGATCATACTCTTATTATTCTTTCTATGATTTGGGGGTCACTGATTGGATTTAAATATATTTGCAGGTAGATTATATTATCTATTAATTGTACTTCAGGATTTTGGATGGGTGATTATGGCATATTTTTACTTAATGTGGGCTGATGCTTTGAGAACTCCTGGCCTGGTCCACTTACCTTATTTCATCTGGACATTAGTGAGCTGGGGACCAGGGCTCGGAGATCCTCATGAAGTAGTCATGAGCTGTGTGTCAGTGGGATCCCGGTGAGTACTGTCTGCTTTGACCAGCTGGCTTCTATTCTCTTGGCCTCAAGAAGGGTGACCCATCAGGCCTGCCCTCTGATGGCTTCTGACCTAATGCCACTCACCCTGACATCTTTGAATCTGAAAAGACCCAGTTTAAAAAAAAAAGTATTATAAAAGAATTACCTTTCAAGCCCTCAAGTCGTCTCATTACTGCATTATTTCCCTTTGGCTGCCTCCCTTTCTGCTCTGCCTTCCTCTCAAAGTGGAATTTAATCTGCTCACTTTTATACAACTGCCTTGTAAGTTGAAATAACTTGCATTAAGTCATTTCAAGTCTCCTTAATTTCCTGTGAGAATAAGCATGACTTTTTCAATTTTGATGAGTAATATGAGACACGGCTTACAGCCAGTAAATTCTACAGCAATATTCGTGCCTCCTCTGATTTATATTTTAGGGTTTTTTTTATTAATATACTCTAGCAACCTATGCGACACTTTCATTACAGTCGACATGCTTGGGGTTAAAGATGAAGCTTGAATGCTGTAAAATGCTTTTTAAAAAAGAGGTAGTGTGTAGACTTTGACTCCCAATTTTACATTTGTTTTAAAAATAGTATGAATAGACTTCAATAGGTTTAAACAATCAGTGTTTTTCTCTTCTGACAAAAATATATACGTGAAATAAACAGCTATATTTGGCACAAGATAGCTATTAATGCTACCTAGGAAAACTGGATTATTTAAATGGTTTTGCAGCGATTTTGCCAACTCAAAGTTCCTCTGAGTAGAATTATTTATACAAGATTTTTTTTGTTTGAGGGGGATGTGTACAAATGAATAAAGACATAAAGCCGGATGTGGTGGTGCACACCTGTAATCCCAGTACATGGGAGGCTGAGACAGGATGATCCCAGATTAGAGGCCAGCATCAGCAATTTAGTCAGACCTGGGGGTGTAGCTCAGAGGTAGAACGCCCTTAGGTTCAATCCCTAGTAACACACACACACACGCACACACACACACACACACAGACTTAAATGTTTGCTGTTTGCTTCAAAGAATGTAACTTCTATTTGAAGTTAAAGATTCCCCACTCTGCTGTGGGAACATTTTCTGTTTTGCAAAGTAGTTAATATAGACTTTTCCATATTTTGTAGGGCCTATGTGAGGGTGTGTGTGTGTTTTGATTATGGCTTCTGGATTTTAATTCTAGTCCCTCTTCCGTAGGATTGTGAAAGCATGCCCTTATAGTAAATACGTGGACTGTGTTGCACATCATCTTCCAAAGATTTAATCATATTTGGAGGGAAAAATCTTAGAGCAAGATATAATTGGCTAGAAGAATACATTGTTAAATAGCATAAGTTATTTACTATAGTTAAATTTTATACTAGATAGCTAAGGTGACAGTTATAGAAATTTAAGCATGAGAGAGAAAATGCCATAAGGCATGGTTGGAGCAACTCTCTCAAATTTTAAGATTACTCTTTGACTGCTTCTATTTTCAGGTTTTACCCATACCTTTGCTGCTACATGCAGAATTCCTCAATTTCTTGTATATTTTACAACCCATTGATATATTCACATAATCACTCTCCAGTGGCAGGTTTTTATGTCAAGGGGAAAGCGCTCTCACTGATGTGATTGTGATTGCTGATTGGCAGTAAAGCATGTGAAATCACCATGTTTCTGCTGCCAGGAAGCGCCATTGATTAATTTGTGCTTGATGCTGATATTCTTGGAATATTTACATGCACAAGGTAGATTCCCACCTTGTTATATGCTCTTCTGCTGCTACTTATAAGACAAAGTTTCTGGCAATCTGAAGAGGAGTTGGTGGCTTCCGTGTAAACCATGAATTTGGGCCTTGATGAGAATTTTATACACATCTGAAAGTCTTTCTTCTATTTCTCCTGGTTCTTCTGGCCTAAAAGCTTAGAAATGTGTGTGTGTGTGTGTGTGTGTGTGTGTGTGTGTGTGTGTGTATTATGAGGTGCTTTAAAATAGTGAATAAATTTTCTTAATCTAGTTGGTTTTATGGGCATTTCCCTCAGGACTCCAATGCAATAGAAAATTAACCCATATTATTTTGCTTTAGGAATTATACCTAAGAAATTCCAAAGTCTTCCTACCTCCAAACAATTGTCTCTTAACCCTATTTTTGTATTATTAGGATTATTTTCCCAAACTAAAGGCACTTTGGAAGGTGGTATCTTTTTGTGGTACTAATTATTTTTGAGAAACAATGATCTTTCAGACTGAATATTTTTTTGGGAAATACAGTTATCAAAATAATGACAAGGTACCCCTTGAATGACTATTTACAAGGGGCTCCTAGATTAGATCCTAAACAAAATGTTGCATCCTCAATTTCATATATCAATAGTATTGTGAACTCACTGATAATAGGATCTAGGACATAAGAGAAAGAGAGAACAGCATTGCAGTCTTAGTGGCACATCACGATGGTTAATTCTGTGTCGACCTGACTTGATCTAAACATTTCTGAATTACTAAACATGTCTAAGTATGCGATGAGATTAGCACTTGAATTGGTGGACTGAGTAAAGCAGATTGCCATCTCCAGTGTGAATGGGCATCATCCAGTTGGACCCAGTGAGGGCCCAGCAAATGTCTGAAGAAGGTAGAATCTACCCCTCCGTCCTGACTGCTGGAGCTGGGCATCACTCTTCCCCTGCTTGCACACTGGGACTTGCACCATTGGCTTTGCTACATCTCAGGCTTTCGGTCTTGAAACTGATGTTGTTACACGATTTCCTAGGTCTCCAACTTCACATTGTGAGAATTCTCAGCCTCCAAAACTGTGTGCACCAATTCCTCATAATAAATCTTTTTATATATTATAATATAAATTAATATAATATTAATTTACTTACATATAATACATTTCATGTAATATATATTACATATTTCATGTGCATATGTATTAAATATGTTATTGTATATTATGTATCATATATATTATATATGTATATATGTGTGTATGTGCATGTTTTTAACTGTGCTGAGCCTCAGGTTTTTTTTTAGTTTCCTCTTTATTTCTTTTTTTTTATTGGTGCATTGTAATCATACATCTTGATGGGTTTCAGGGTGGTAGAAGTATACATGCACATGTAGATCAATTAGCCCTCCCCCAATTCCCACCCCCATTCCCTCCCCCTTCCCTCCTTCTCCTGCTCAGTGTAGTAGTTGACTTTGATATATTTGTGTATGTACATCCTGAGCATTAGGGTGTTTTCCTCTTCCCCCCTCCCATCTCCCTCAATTATGTCGCCTTCTTTACTCATCTGAGGTTTTCTCCATCTTTGTCTGGCGTCCCTTCTACACCCTATTCTCCCTAGCTTCCGCATATTAGGGAGAGCATCCGACTTTT
>PVJS01016280.1:0-37694 GCA_004027185.1 Glis glis
TACACACATTGGCGATGCTCCAGAGACTTAGTCCTCTCAGAAGCTAGTGGGGAAAACAGTATGGAGTTTTGAGCAGGACCCTTCTATACACTTTCTTTTGTGTGTGCTGGATTTTTTCCACCCCGAGCACCCCGAGCATATCCGAGCCCTATCCCAAACCTCATCTCAAGAAGTAGCTCATCCAACAATTAGGTTAAGTGAGTTTATCAGTCTTAAATACCGTGGGGCTTCCCAAGAAATAGTAACACTTCCCAAGAACCAGAATAAGAATTTGAACAGAGGGAAAACTCTTACACAGACGGAAGGGGAAAGGCCCCCTTTTCTCTCTTTGCTACATTTAGCTAGCATTTAATTACTCCATTCTCCATTAATTATTTTAATAAGCTGCTGCCTTTGCATTTTGGGCACATTAAGACCTGAGCAAAGGCTGTTATCTAGAAGCCATACTCGACAGGTTGCTGTTAAATAGCTCATCACTACCACGTTTGGCTTCGGTGGAGCTCACACTTTCCCACTCTCTGGGAGGGAATTTTTCAAATTGCCCCCAGCCTCAGCCCAGCCTCAATTGAATGTGTCTGTAATGGCAATGAGGGTGGAGGAGCGTACTGAGGGAATGCGTCTACTCAGAAGTATTTATGTATAGAAGGTTGTGGTTACAACCTAAAGTTCTCCCGTGCCCTCCCCCCATTCCCTAGGACTACATTAAAAAATAATAACAGCCACCCCAGTGTGGCTGCGCTTGAGTTTCCGACTGCCTGAAAATAGCTGCCGGGAACCTGGCCCACCGCGGGGATCAAGCAAGCTCCCCCTGGCCGCGCCCTGCTCCCTCGCGGAAGGGAAGGGAAGGGAAGGGAAGGGAACCCGGGAGGGCGCCTCTGACCAGGAGTTGCTGCTATTTTGGGCACAGCCTGGCCGGTGCGTCAATGCCTGCGCCCCTGCGTCACCGCCACCCCCGCCCCCTTTCCTTCTCCCCTGCTCTCCAAACTCTCACTTTTTCCCTTTCGCTCGCGTGGAATCGCTTCTGCCCACGGGGCGCTGACGCTACCAAGCTCATACTAATAAGCTTTTATTCACCCTGCCCCCTTCACCCCCCTGCTCACACACCCTCACCCGCCACCACCACATGCCCCCTACACACAGGCGCACGCACGCACACACAACTTCCTGGTTTTATTTTACTTTTTTTCTAGCGCCCACTAGGGCACCGCCGAGCTGCAGCGGCGACTGCAGCAACAGCGACAGCCACAATATCTGGGGGGAACTTAAGGTGGTCACGTAGGTTTCCCCAAGGCTGCGGCGTAAAAGAGCCCCGCGGCTTTCCTGGGCAGCCGCAGGGCACCTGGTGGCAAAGCCTCTCCAGTCGCCGGGGAGTAGGGGTCGGAGAGTAGCCTGCAAAGGTGGAGGTGCAGATTAGGGGCCAGCAGCTCCAGAACCCGGATGGTTCCTGGTCCTCTCCGCCCATGCTGAGGTCACCAACTGGGGGACAAGTTGCTAAGCGGCCCCCGTAGCCTGGAAACGAGCCACGCCGTGGGAGGAGGGGCGGCTCCACGCGTTCAGCAGACACAGCAGGGGGGCGCCTCCGAACTCCGCCTTCCTGGTCCTAGCCTCTTCCAGCCCCTCGCAAGCAGCCCTCTAGCAGGGCCGCCAGCTTCAGCCGGGGACTAGGAGGGAGACTCTCTCCCTCCCCAGCAGCATTTCCTTTGGTAGAAAGCTCCTAGTGCCTTCGCGGCACAGAGGGCGGATTGTCTTTGACAGCTGGGTCGGAGGCGACTCGGACCACCGCTGGGATGAAGGCGCGCTCCCCCATGCCGCCGGGACCCCTCTGGGGGGAGGGCTGTAGATACACACCTTATGTTTTGTGGAGACACTGCCTCCCACCACTCCGCTCCCCTCGTCCTATCTTTTTCTCTCGATTCTTAGATCACAGCTGTGCTAGCCCTGGTGTTTCGGAGGAAGGTCAATTTACTTCCCTAAAACTCGTGGAAGGGATTCGAGAGTTGGTGGGCCCTAGGGAGTGTCGAAAGTAGCAGAGTTGGCAGAAGGTGAGATCGGAGCACCTTTCTGCCGAAGACGCACCTGTTGCCTGCTGCTTGGCTGCATTGTGTGCTAAAGAAAAGCAGGCAGCGCTTCGCTCTGATTTTTGGGGTCCCTGAAGGGCTGGGTCACTGTCCACCCCCTCCACTTTTTCACTGCTGCACATGTCAGGTCCTCCTTCGACCGTAGACACAGCAAGGAAAGAAGGGAAAAGAAAAATAGGCCCTATTCCTACTCCCTTTTAGCGCGGACGGGACGTGTGTGTGTGTGTGTGTGTGTGTGTGTGTGTGTGTGTGTGTGTGTGTGTGTGTAAAGAGAAAGAGGAAAGAATATGAATATGCCAGAGAAGGAGGACAGGGATAGGAAAAGGAAGAAAAGAAGGATGCGCCAGGCTGGGGAAATCCCACCCTAACTGCCTGAACCCTCTGAGCATCTGGGGTCAGGAGACGTCTGTATGCACTTCCGCTAAGGGGAGGTGTGTGACGGTGGTGGGTGGGTGAGGTTCGGACGCTGCTCGGCACCCCCATCCCGCGCGGCTCCAGGTGCGGGCTACCTGGCCCACGCCGACGTTCCCTTCCGCTCATGCTTTTGTTGTACCCTTTCCCAGTGTGAGCCACCGAGAGGCTGCGAGGGCTCGGGGGCTCGGGGGAAGGTGCCGGCTAGCGGCGCTGCTGCGGGTTTCACGGAGCCGGGTGGAGAGGTCACACCTCTTTCGGAAAAAAAAAAAACACCCAAGCCGGCTACCAAGGTGAACGCAGAACGGTTCCCACCTTAAAATCTGCCCTGCTCGTGACGTCAGGTCGGAAATATACCAAAGCGAGCGCGGGCCAGGAGTCCGGGGAGTGCGGCGGCGCGGCGATTGGGTAGCTGGCCGCTGACGCGCGCTGACGCGCGGAGACTTTAGGTGCATGTTGGCAGCAGCAGCGCGAGCCACATAAACAAAGGCACATTGGCGGCCAGGGCCAGTCTGCCCGGCGGCTCGCGCTCGGCTTCGCGGTCCCGCTTGCCTGCCCAGCCGGCCGCCTAGCTCTGCTCCCTACCGGCTCTGGGGCCTCGGCTCCCTCCTCCCGGTTCTCCCACCCCGCCCAGACCCCGGCGCCCCGGCTCGCTGAGGAGCTGCACTTCGGCAGAGTTGAATGAATGAAGAGAGACGCGGAGAACTCCTAAGTGGGTAGGTGCAGCCCGTGCAGCTCTCGGTCTTTTATTTTTCTTTTGCACGTCTCTTCTTTCCACGTACGTGGGACTGGTTCTCTGGGAGTGGGCGCCAGGGACTTGGAGCGCGAGTGGGACCGAGGATGGGGAGTGGGTGCGCGTAGCTAGTAGCCACGAGGGGCATTTGTGCGAACTCTGGCTTTGGCATTAGGGGGGAGTTGGCTCTCAACGGAGGCTTCTAGGCTCCTCATTGGTGGGCGTGGAAGGGAGACTCCGCAGTTTTCGGAGCTGCGGACTCCTCGCCCGCGGAAATGTGCGCAAAGTTTGTTCTTAGGGCAGAATTGTGGGCTCTGGACATGGAGACTCCAAGTTCTGGGTATAGGGGCGAAGCTGCCCACAAACTGACAGGCAGAGAAAGTTCTTCAGTTTGTGCGTTGCTTGGGAACTGTGTCACTGCTGTTGGCCAGGGCGCTGATGTCTCCCGGGTATTGTTGAGTAAGGGTGGTGTTGGTAGACTCTCCTGTTACTAAGTTGCCTGAAATTTCTGCTTTTGACATATGCCTTCTGTGTGTGTGTGTGTGTGTGTGTGTGTGAGAGAGAGAGAGAGAGAGAGAGAGAGAGAGAAGAGAGAGAGGAGAGAGGGAGGGAGGGAGGGGAGAGAGAGAATGAATCGAATATGTAAAGAGTACAGTTACCAAACTGTAAAGCTACTAGAGGGTTAATATCCAGCACAGACATATCGGCTATGGGGGTCGGTCCAGAGTCTCCTTTCTATTTTTCCCCCTCTGGCTAACCTCCACCTCCTCCTTTTCCTCTCGCCACAGTCACCCCCCTCCCCAGCAAGATTATGTGGGGAGGGAAAGAGCAGAAGGAGTAGATGTTTGGCTTTCTTGTTCATTAGTAATAAGATTGTCTGTGCTTTAGAATGTCTTCCAAGTGGGACCATCTGAAAATTACTAGGACACAAGAATGCCTTGTTCCAGCAAGTAGGCAGATTGTGGAACGCATTATGGAGAAGGTGTTCAGGTTGCTGTGCTGGGAAGTGCTTCTAACATTGGTGCCAAAACCCTATATGCAGTATTTCCCTCCCTCTGCAATTGACCCAGGATGCTCCTGGAAACACGAGTCCCCTCTTTCCACCCCTTGGCTATTAAAGATGTTGAAAGCCAAGTTTTCTGGAGACATGAACACCAATTCACTTGTATCCCCAACCTTAGTGCTCTGTCAAAAGCGCTTAACGAGCCTAGATGCTTCCACTCAAACTGGCTCTTTCCGCTGTCCAGGCCTTGCTAACATTTTGTAGGCAGGAGTGGGGGGTGTTTTCTCATTTTATATTTTTCACTTCTACTAACTTTCTTCCTCCTTCCCCAAATAGAAGCTCATTTTGCCAGGAAAAAAAAATCAGAAGTTCCAATGCTGTACTTTGACTTGAACTCTAGTCTTCTTTTATTTAGGTCTGAAATAAGCTAAGATGCAAATGTCCCCACCCACACTCTAGAAAGGGGCCAGTTCATTATCTCCTAAGTGTTAACTAAGTTCATGGAATACCTTTCCTCCTTCAGGGTCCTTTCTCTGCAAGGATTTACACAGTGCCATGCGTGGCATTACCTGTTGTCCCCAGCCATCTCATTTACACATCCATTTTAACTGCTGTTTGGTAAAGGCTACCTGCTAATTTCCAATGAGACATAAACGACCTGCCTGGTGAGTGTACAGATGCCCAGCCACATGTCTGTTGGGAAGACACCCTGAAACTTCCTGTGTCTGTATTTTAGGGAGGAGATTGGATAGGCTGGACTTCCCATTGCTTTTCTAAAAATCTTGGAAACTTTGTCCTTAAGTGAATTACGACACTGTCCACCTTTAATTTCCTGGACGACTCCAGTAACTCGGCTGAAGGTTAGTGAACTTTATTTCTTCCTTTCCCTTTCCCAAGTCCCCTAACCATCAAGAAACCATGCCACACAATTTTCTCAGGCAAACCCTGTAACTTAAGGTTACAGAGAACAACTTTCTCATTGTACAATTGGACTTCATTTCTAGATGGTGGGTTCTAGAAAGATTGCTGAACCCGAGCTTCCTTCCGGGAAGAGGCTCATCAGAGGGGGGTCGGCTGTGGAAAAGGGGTTGGGGGAGGCGTTTGGAAATATTCGGAAGTGTAGACGCTGGATGGTTTTCCAGCTCTGGATCTTTATGGATGGGTCTTTTCACCCCTTAAGCCTCGTCGTTCCTACATAGCCTTCCACGGCTCTGTCCTTCCTCTGCGCCCCTACCCGCTCTCTGACTGCCGCGAGCTGCCGGTGTAGCTCCAGGTGTACCCGAGCCCGGGAGAAAGTGTTCAGTTGACCAGGCTGAGTGTATATCACCCTGTTTCATTTCCAGCCATGCCTTGTGTTCAGGCGCAGTATGGGTCCTCGCCTCAAGGAGCCAGCCCCGCTTCTCAGAGCTACAGTTACCACTCTTCGGGAGAATACAGCTCCGATTTCTTAACTCCAGAGTTTGTCAAGTTTAGCATGGACCTCACCAACACTGAAATCACTGCCACCACTTCTCTCCCCAGCTTCAGTACCTTTATGGACAACTACAGCACAGGCTACGACGTCAAGCCACCTTGCTTGTACCAAATGCCCCTGTCCGGACAGCAGTCCTCCATTAAGGTAGAAGACATTCAGATGCACAACTACCAGCAACACAGCCACCTGCCCCCCCAGTCCGAGGAGATGATGCCGCACTCCGGGTCGGTTTACTACAAACCCTCCTCGCCTCCGACGCCCACCACCCCGGGCTTCCAGGTGCAGCACAGCCCCATGTGGGACGACCCTGGGTCTCTGCACAACTTCCACCAGAACTACGTGGCCACTACGCACATGATCGAGCAGAGGAAAACGCCGGTCTCCCGCCTCTCGCTCTTCTCCTTTAAGCAGTCGCCCCCAGGCACGCCGGTGTCCAGCTGCCAGATGCGCTTCGACGGGCCCCTGCACGTCCCTATGAACCCGGAGCCCGCGGGCAGCCACCACGTGGTGGACGGGCAGACCTTCGCTGTACCCAACCCCATTCGTAAGCCCGCGTCGATGGGCTTCCCGGGCCTGCAGATCGGCCACGCGTCGCAGCTCCTTGACACGCAGGTGCCCTCGCCGCCGTCGCGGGGCTCCCCCTCCAACGAGGGGCTGTGTGCGGTGTGCGGCGACAACGCGGCTTGCCAGCACTACGGCGTGCGTACTTGTGAGGGCTGCAAAGGCTTCTTTAAGGTGAGCAAGGGTGGGCTCAGAGGAGCAGGTGGAGACGCCCTACTGCTCAGGACTTTGGAGTGTGCCCTGGGCCTGGGTGCCGGTAGACGCGCCCCAGCTCATCCTGGGCCGCCCAGGTCTCCCGCCCAGGCTGCCCAGTCGCCGCCCTCGGCCTTGCGGAGAGGGCTTCAGGGTATCTGAGCAAGAGAAGCAGAAAGACAGGTAGACCCGGGGTCGCACTCCCCCTCCCCGCCCCCAACCAGCCAACCCGGCGGGCCCCGCCTGAAGGTGCTGGAGCCCGAGTTGGAAGAGGGTCATTTGCATGTGGTAGGAGCTGTCTTCCCTGTTCAGATTGAAATTGGTTAGGACGGAGAACCGTGTCTGAGCTAACCAAGTGGAACAGAATTCCCTATGGCCAAATTAAGTGATCTCTTTATTTCGCCATCCTGATTGAATAATCTTATCATTTTAAATAGAGAAGGTCTCCAAGGAATGTAAATAATATGAATGCCCACGGATTTGTATTTACTGAGCGTCTCCTCCTTCTCTTGGCATATAAAACACAGCAAGGAGCGGCAAGGTTAGCTCAAATGTTAACGCTATCAATTTTCTTCTGTTAAATGCCCTGGGGGAGGAAAAAGAAAAGAAATAGAGAGAAAAGGAAAAGGAAAAAAAGGAATGGTGTGTTTGTATTTGTTTGTGGAGAGGAAATGTAGATCCAAGCCATTCAGGAACTGTCTCAGGGTTGTTGGATTTTCAAAGGAAGAAAGTAATTTTCGGCCTACATTGTTTCCTTTTGCAGCGCACGGTGCAAAAAAACGCGAAATACGTGTGTTTAGCAAATAAAAACTGCCCAGTGGACAAGCGACGCCGGAATCGTTGTCAATATTGCCGATTTCAAAAGTGCCTGGCTGTTGGGATGGTCAAAGAAGGTAGGTGGCAAGCTGCCGGCCCCTCAGTCTGCGTCCTTGAAACCCTGCTAGCTGTACCCCTGTCCCGCGTTCCACTTCCTAGAGCTCTGAGGGCCTCTGACCCCTCACCCCGCCTCCAGCCGGCGGCTGCCTGCTTGCTCCACCTCTCCTAGAGAAAGCCGCCAGGCCCTCCTCGCCTTTAACTCTACGACCCAGTTAGAGGACGACATAAAACAACCCCACATTGTTAATGCTTCTCGTCAGTAAAGGCTTTACAAGCCGAGGGGCCCTGAGCCGCCGGGCCTGGCGCCCCACCGCTGTGGCCTTCCCGGGGGAGGAGCCCAGGCGGCAGCTGGGCCAGGGCTCCAGGGAGTGGCGCTAACAGGGCTATTTCTTTGCAGTGGTTCGTACCGACAGTTTAAAAGGCCGGAGAGGTCGTTTACCCTCGAAACCGAAGAGCCCACAGGAGCCCTCTCCCCCATCACCCCCCGTGAGTCTGATCAGTGCCCTCGTCAGGGCCCACGTTGACTCCAACCCGGCTATGACCAGCCTGGACTATTCCAGGGTAACACTCTGGCAGGGTGGGGTGGGGTGGGGTAGGGTGGGGGGAGGGTATCATGTGGGCCAAACTACAGATGGGCGGTACCCCCTCCCCACACCCAGAATTAACCCCTAGACCCAAAGGGTAAAAGAGGCAAGCCAGACCACATGCCTTGCACCTCTGGGCGGGTGGCAGGACACAGTTCCTGGAGGATGGGACAGAGGAAGGAGGAAAGGACAAGCCAGAGTGATGGAATTTCTGTGAACCCCACTCCCGCCTCACTGTCCTTACACCAGTACCTCTAAGGTGAAAACAGAGGCTGCGCACAATCCCCCTATGTCTACAGTACTCCCACACCTCCACAGAGATACTGGATTCCTCCTCCTCTCTGCCAGTGTCTGAGTGAAGGATGTGGAACCTGCCTGGGGGCCAGGGAATGGAAAGAGAGGGGTGTAAGGAATGGCGAAGGGGTCAGGGATCAAGTGGTCAAATTCCTCTTTTACTCCAGCTGTGAAAAATGTGCGTGCTTTAATTGGAGGCAGTATGTGGAGCAAACCTAGAAGCGTCTGCAATATCATTAAGATTTGCAAAGGGCGTCTGAGCTGGAGACCCACTCTGGGACTCGCATGAATACTAACATGTCAATTGTTTTGTGGCGATAAGAGTGAGCGTTTCCCAGGGCTGGATGGCACTGTATTTAGTCTGTGTGGAAATGGTAATTTACATATTTAAAGCAGCGACCTCATAGCACCGTCCCTAATTGAATTAATTGCCCCGGAACATCTAATTTCCTTACTGGTCAGAGAGAAGTTTAATTGTTATAAAAACCTGGCTCCCCTACTAGAAACGGGGTTAGCAATTTCACGGGTTATATATTTTAGAGAACCTCATTAAGTGCTTTTTAAAATGAAATTCCAGTTCCAGGCAAACCCTGACTATCAGATGAGTGGAGATGACACCCAGCATATACAGCAATTCTATGATCTCCTGACTGGCTCCATGGAGATCATCAGGGGCTGGGCGGAGAAGATCCCTGGCTTCGCTGACCTGCCCAAAGCCGACCAGGACCTGCTTTTTGAATCAGCTTTCTTAGAACTGTTTGTCCTGCGATTAGCATACAGGTAATGAGGACGGAGGTGATCCATGGAGGCTGGAGAGGAATCAGTAAAGTAAAAGAAAGGGAGGAAAAGGAATAGAAAGAAAAAAAGAGATAAGGACAAAAGATAAAAATAAAAGAAAGAAAAAGGAAAGAAAGGTTAGAAAACAAAAGAAGAAGAAGGGAAAGAGTGTGAGCCCCAAAGCCTTGGATGGATGGAATGGAAGTGGGATGGGGGCGTTCTTGATTGTTATGAAATAAAAACCCTTTCAAGGTCCACTGGACTACATTTTATTAACTCTTCAGTAATTAGGTGCCTCTTAAATCCCTCATTTATTGCTCTTCAAGTAATTAGTTGTTTAGCTTTTCTCTCTCTCTTTTTCTCCCCTCTCTCTTTGGTATTAATTGCAGGTCCAACCCAGTGGAGGGTAAACTCATCTTTTGCAATGGGGTGGTCTTGCACAGGTTGCAATGCGTGCGTGGCTTTGGGGAATGGATTGATTCCATTGTTGAATTCTCCTCCAACTTGCAGAATATGAACATCGACATTTCTGCCTTCTCCTGCATTGCTGCCCTGGCTATGGTCACAGGTCAGTACTGCAGGTGCAGGGCACTTCCCCTCAGAACTGCCCAGAGGGATGCTCTGGCTTTCCCTTGTCACACATCCTCTCTGGTCCTGACAGCTAACCAATTGCCTTGTGCATTCTTCTTTTGTTTCTGGTTATGTTTTCTACAGAGAGACACGGGCTCAAGGAACCCAAGAGAGTGGAAGAACTGCAAAACAAAATTGTAAATTGTCTCAAAGACCACGTGACTTTCAATAATGGGGGGTTGAACCGCCCCAACTATCTGTCCAAACTGTTGGGGAAGCTCCCAGAACTCCGTACCCTTTGCACACAGGGGCTACAACGCATTTTCTACCTGAAATTGGAAGACTTGGTACCACCGCCAGCAATAATTGACAAACTTTTCCTGGACACTTTACCTTTTTAAGATCTCCCATGCACTTCAAAGGAACTGGAAAGAAAACTCAAACTGTCCGGAGGGGGCTAGTCACAAGCAAGAGAGAGAGAGAAAGAGAGAGAGAGAGAGAGCCCCCTGAGCTCTCTCTGCTCAAGCTATCTCCCCATTCTGTAAATCCCTAGCCCCTCCATTCTTAAAGAAAACAAACAAACAAACAAACAAACAAAAACTGTTGCTATTTCCTAACCTGCAGGCAGAACCTGAAAGGGCATTTTGGCTCGGGGCATCCTGGATTTAGAACACGGACTACACACAATACAGTGGTATAAACTTTTTATTATCAGTTAAAAATCAGTTCATTGTTCAGAAGAAAGATTGCTAATGTATGATGGGAAATGTTTGGCCTTGGTTGGTTGTTGCAGTTAAGACAAACATAATACATACAACACACACACACACACACACACACACACACACACACACACACACCTTAAGGGGACCCACAAGTATTGCCCTTTAATAAGACTTCAAAGTTTTCTGCTGTAAAGAAAGCTGTAATATATAGTAAAACTAAAACTAAATGTTGCGTGGGTGGCATGAGTTGAAGAAGGCAAAGGCTTGTAAATTTACCCAATGCAGTTTGGCTTTTTAAATTATTTTGTGCCTATTTATGAATAAATATTACAAATTCTAAAAAATAAGTGTTTGCAAAAAAGAAATAAATAACTACATAAAAAGGGACAAGCATGTTGATTCTAGGTTGAAAATGTTATAGGCACTTGCTACTTCAGTAATGTCTATATTATATAAATAGTATTTCAGACACTATGTAGTCTGTTAGATTTTATAAAGATTGGTAGTTATCTGAGCTTAAACATTTTCTCAATTGTAAAATAGGTGGGCACAAGTATTAACACATCAGAAAATCCTGACAAAAGGGACACATAGTGTTTGTAACACCGTCCAACATTCCTTGTTTGTAAGTGTTGTATGTACTGTTGATGTTGATAAAAGAAAGTTTATATCTTGATTATTTTGTTGTCTAAAGCTAAACAAAACTTGCATGCAGCAGCTTTTGACTGTTTCCAGAGTGCTTATAATATACATAACTCCCTGGAAATTACTGAGCACTTTGAAATTTTTTGTTTTTTATGTCTAAAATTGTCAGTTAATATATTATTTTATGTTTGAGTAAGAATTTTAATATTGCCATAATCTGTAGTATTTTTCTTTGTATATTTCTAGTATGGCACACGATATGAGTCACTGCCTTTTTTTTCTATGGTGTATGACAGTTAGAGATGCTGATTTTTTTTCTGATAAATTCTTTCTTTGGGAAAGACAATTTTAATGTTTACAACAATAAACCATGTAAATGAACAGAATTTTGTCTTCTTTCTGAGTCAGGAAGAAAACGATGACTACATTATACAATAGGCAGAATTGGAGATTCATTTGTGATATGGTAGTTATTTGACATCTGAATTTCAAACTGGCAAAAGGAACTGGGTAATTGAACTAATTATCTAGAGAATTCAGTACTTTATTTTTTCCTTAAGCAGAATTTTCCAATCTGGTCACCTACATTTATCAGAATCAATTTAGAATATCTCACTCTTCTGTTTAATTTGTAAGTAAAGCTTTCAGAAGAAAAGTTCAGGAGACCAAAAAGCTTTTGAACTTTTACAAGGTTGGGAGTCTTGTCAAATTCTTGTCTTGGACAGTGTTTAGGAAGTTTTTTTTTTTAATGACTCAGTCAACACAGATTTGAAAAGTCTTGTAGATTATTTATGATTTTCCAGTTCTTCCACATGTAACTAACTGTTGGCATGGGTCTTGAAGGAAGAGCTAAGCACTTCAGGCCTTCCCAGCTTTGAGTCAGTCTGGCATAAAGGGGGAACTCAGTAGAGATATTTCTTAGGACTTTCCCCCTCCATCAGTAGATAATAATCAGCCAGAATGTGCAGTTTTAGAATAAAATTTCCACCTTGCAAGTTTCTCAGATAAAAAAATTATCTGTCAGATCCTGGATCTGGTATAAGCAAGTTGTAACAAGCCCTCTAGGATTCTAGGCAGCACCAACTTTCAGCAAAGAAAGGAAACTGATGCTGTTAGACACTGTTTGCCGGCTGACCTTCCTTTCAGGGACTTTATCCTTGGGTGCATAGGGTCATGAGTTTTGTCCTAGGCCAGCTGTGAATTCAGAGTGCAAGATGGGGAAGATTTCATTCCCTGACCTTGGTGAATTACAGAAGGCCTCCAGGTCACTGAAATTTACAAAGGGCGTTATTGTTTTTTAAAAAGCAGAATTAGAACATTAATTTGCTACAAAGTTTTCAGGTTATATTTCCTCTGCCCCCTTTCCCCCCTTTTCTTTTTTAAAGAATTGTTTTGCGGGTCGGCAAAAAAAAAAAAAAAAAGAAGAGAAAGAAAAAGCAGATCTTGGTGGGCAATTTAAAGGTATTTTTGCATGACGCATTTCTCTTTAGGTAACGGAGGGGCAAAAGAGGGTGACCATCTAAGAGATCAAATATTAACGAAATGTCCAATTCTTGGCTTTCTTGAAAAGCTGAGGCTAGCCATTTCATTTTATTTTCATATCTTATGTCCAACCAAAGCCACAAACTAATAAGCAGATAGAGAAAGCTCTTTAGAAATCCTGGGAGTCTGTAAAGCCGTTAGCACATTCATCCCCCCGGTGTTGGCAGCCCGGAGACAACTACATTCTGTCACAATCTCTGAGAGTTGAACTCAGAAACGAACCCTGGCCGCTTCTCCCTTAAGAAAGCGGTGGCACAACTCCCGAGGCCAGTGGGATGTCGGGTAGCGAGCCTCCGGAGAATTTAGGGTGAATGGAACTGAAGCTCTCCCACGCCCGCGTGCGAACTGCACCTGCTCGGCGGGGCGGGCGTCTGTTCAGTTGAGATTCCTAAATTTCAAAGGCTAGTGCCTTTTCTGCCTCACAGTCGCTTTCCAACTCCCGACTGCGCAATGAGTTCTCTGGCCTCTCCCCTGCATCCGGAGGCTCCGCAGCTGAGTACTTTTGCTTCCCAGTCTTTCTAGGAATAAAACTCAGGAAAAGACCCAGACGACGCTGCATTGTCGAAGCCAGACATAGCCTGGAACTTCTTTAGAAAGAGATTAAAACTTTATAGTAGAGGCTCCATAAGTCCTCTCGAGTTTTAGTTATTGTGTACAGTTCCAGCAATAGAAAATGCATTATCAAACATCATGGCCATACACTTCTCAGCTCTGAAAGGTCTACTTTTGAGTTTTTGCGGTCTAGTCCCACTTGGAGTGGTTTCGTGGAACGCTCTGACTTTATGGAGAAATGCCCTCAATTTTAAGCACGGAGCGCTGTAGCCTGATGTTTGCTGGATCCCTTCTTTCTGCAGTCTGGGCGACCTCCAGTCTCTCCGGGTGTCCAGTCGACCTTTGCGGGGACTTCCGTTTTTGGAGCTGGGTGGAGTGGGGGTGAAGTAGAAGAAGTAGGTGAAGAAGGGAGAGCGCACACGAGAGGGAGCAAGAAGGGTGTGTTTGAACCTGGGGTCCCGATTCTTACGCGAGAGGCGCGCACCGCCTAGGGAGTTGATGGCATCCTGCACTGACAGCTAGCACTCTTGGATCCTACCTTGTGGATTTTCTTCTGGAACTCGACTTTACCCCTAGAGAATTTGGGTGTCCTCTCCCCTGAAAATACTGGTTATAAGGCTTGCTGGTCACTGGTTCTCTATGTGCACGGAGCCCAACAACGATACGGATATTCTTGCCAATTTAAGAATGTCACTTGAAGGTTCAATTTTACTTTGCTTTGGCAATATCTTGCCGGTGTCAGAGCGTCGATGCAAACATCCAATTACCTACCTAGCTATATTTTAAACCTAGGCGTCGGCAGTGACGAAATAAATACTTCTAAGATACAAACAGGTCTGAGACAGGAAAGGTTTTAAAAATTCTTTGTAATATTTTGATCACAGAGTTTTTCGGTAGGGAAGAAACACCGGAGCACGTCCAGACAGAGCTTGTGTTGCGCATCTTCGAGCCACCAGCTCCCAGCCTCACCGCCAGCCCAGTCCGCTTCCTTCTGTATCCGCCACGCGGCAGCGCCGAGGTGGCTATGGACAGTGAGCACTGAGGGGCTCTCCGGCCGGGTCGCGCCTCCCTCGCTGAGAGAAGAGCTTGTCTCGAGGCCGTTTGTCTCTGAGCCACAGAAAAATGCAGAAAGATTCCCTCCAGGTGGAGAGTGAAGGGAGGGTATCTAGTTCTGCACATTTTAAAACTTTTTTTTAAAGTATCATCTTAACGGTTGGGTATAGGTCCAAAATGAGTGTCTGTAACACATCCTCTTCCAAAAAGGTCTTTAAGTGTTGATTTTCACCCCCACCTGTCCCCGCTATCTGAGAATAAGAACTCTGGCTTCGCGTGCTCGTTCGGGAATTTCTCAGCAAGCCAAACTTCCGGGACACTCCACCAGCTAGGATTTGACTTTGCTACGGCGTTGGGGGGTCCCGGCCCACGGTTGGTCTCGGCTATCCCTGAAAATAGCGCACCTGGGCCCAGCAGTCTTCGGAAAAGGTTCTGCTTAGATCGGTGCATTTAGTATAACTCGAACCGGAGCAATCACGCTTCGCAAGGGATGGGTTAAGTCGATGCTGGCTGACTTAATTGGTAAAGCAAGATAGGAATTCCGAATAGGTCATCATGTTTTAATTCGTTTTTAATAATAAAAGGAACACATGGCAATCCACTTTTTATTTTTACTCTTTAATTTTACTAGAAACCAAAGTTGAATATTACACACGATCGTTTAGCAAGTCGAGACTGTCACTTGAAGTCATTTCCCCTTGGTCTGTTTCCTGAGCACAATTGGGAGCGACCGTTGGGGACACAGGGTCTATCCTCGGAGTCTGCGCCTTTCCACTGGAAAAGTCCGACTTCGGTCCGAGGGCGCCAGGTGAAGCCGTGGTTGCGCAGGAAAGCGGAGCCCCACCGGTGCTGGAGGTGCTCGGAGGAGGCCTGCGCCCCAGGTCCCTGGCCGAGGCGTGCGCTCCGGGTACTATCTGCAGATAGTGGCAAAGAACTGGGGAGAGCTGGGCTCTAGCCGCTTACTCCCCGCCCCGCTCCTTCTCAGTAGACCCCCCGTCCCCGCCCCTCCCCGCACGGTCGTGGTTGTAGTCCTAGGATTTCTGGAGCGAACGTGTGTCCGAGTACCGTGCCCACGTGGAGACGCAAGCGCTCCTGCTCTACCCACTGCAATTTGGAGACTTAGAGTTTGACTCTGAAAGTAGCCCAGGAGACTTTGGCAAGAGAGCCCTGCGTAATTAGTACGGCCTCTCCCGGGTTAACCCCGTTTCTTCCCCGGCCTCTCCAGAGGCTCCCCGCGTCTTTCCCAGCTGTTCTCCATCCCCCAGGGCGGAGGCCACAACAGGCTTCCTAGTCGCCTCTAGGTCAGGCCTGTGCGTCCCGGCGCAGGTACCAGCGTCCCAGAGCGCGCTCGGATTCTCCCTCTCTCACCCATCCGAGGCCAGTCTCGGGTTTACCCGGACATTGAACCGGGCTGGGGTGTCCTCCCAGATGACACTGGGGAAATTTTTTTTTCTAGTTGCTGGGGAGCACAAAGGGGAGGGGCAGAGACACCCGGCCAGATGGCGAGGCGCTCCGCACCTTGGGAGGTGCTGGGAGAGGGGCCCACGCACCCATGCCACGCGCGTGCTGCGCACGTGTGCCGCCGACCCGAGCCTCTGAAGAGAGATCGCACACGTCTCCGCCCAGCTTTCGGGTCTCCTCGAAGCGCGAGTAATGAGCCCTAGACTCGCGCGCTGAAGTGAGGGACGACCGAGTGGTCAGTGCTGCGCCTGGAGGGGCATCGGGGCTGCGGGTGGGCCTGTCCGCTGGTGGTCCCGCGCGTTCCTGCGGCTCGGGGAGAGGCCGACTGCGGATCAATGCCCTCTTCTTGGCTTAGCTGGGCTGTTAGCCCGCCGGATCGTAGGAGAGAACGTCTTCCACAACGCATTCCTTTGCGTTCTTTTCCCCTTAGCTATCCTCTCCCTCCTATTTATCATTTCCATCTAAGCGTGTGTTTAAATAAAAGTAGGGTTTCCAGGATAGGTCCCACCTGCCATAACGGATACAGTGCCCAGGTTTCTGCTAGAGGCTTCCCATGGGCAATAGAGGGTCTCAGAGGCTGCTCAAGCCAGAGAACTCTATCGCAGGGCAGTTATGAGAGGAACTTCCAGAGGGACTGAGCCTACTAAGATTCCCTGGCTCCGGAAGCTTGGATGAGAGGATTGTGTTGGCAACCTCGAATTAAATTGGACTTTTGAGAAGGGTGTGGGATAAGGAGAGAGATGATTTTTTCATCAGTAAGCCATAAGTAAGCCATTGGTTTTCAAACCTAGGGTCACAGACCCACTAGTGGTTTGCAAAATTATTATAATGGCTGGCTATCAGAATTTTCTTCAAGAGAAATGAAAGCATAACAGAAAAGAAATTATGGGGGCTTTGCACAGGGTAGGAAAAGCATAAGAAGTTCAAGCATTGCTTGCTAATAGTTTTCTTGGGCCACAATCTGAAATACATTGATGAGAGCAGGAATGGGTTAAAAAGTCTGACAGTCATTGCTGATGGTGGAAGCTATGTGGGAAGCGAGGGGGCTGCCTTTAGTGAGGGGTACTGACACCCAAACGCAGTCATGTGGCTGGGTGACCAGTCCTCTTTCTTCAGTTGGTTGTATTGTTGTTGTTTGTTGGGTCAACCAACCTCACCCCCCCCCCCCAAAGACTTCAGCATCTCTTTTATCTTCTAGCCTGTTATCTGCTTGCATCCAACTGGGTATCAATTGGCAGGAAGGACCAGGGGACAAACACATATAGCTACCTCCTTTTCATCTCCCTCTGCAACCTGTACCTGGGGAGGGAGTGAGGAGCTAAGAAGGAGGCATTGAGGGAAACCAGAGAGAAGGGAGAGGAGTGAGTATCCTATTGTCTACTGCCCTGTGCCATGCCACACCCTCTCACTTATATGCCATAACCAAGCAGAAGGAAGGAAGCATTTGCTTTTGCTGGGGAGTGGGTAGAGATAGGGATGGATAAGGATAAGAACCCATACTGTAAATGATCAGGTGAGGTGGGACTGAGGAGTTGGAAGAGGAAGAGGCAATTGAGAGGATTTATTTAATGAGAATGCTATAGGTGAAGGCAGAGATGGGAAGCAGAGGACTAAAATGTCCTAGAGACACAGGATGCCAAAGTGTCAACAATAATGTAGACAAGTTTAAAGAAAAAGAAAAGAGATAAGTGAGAAAGAACAAACAGGAACACATGAAGAATGCTGGGGGAGGGGTAGGTGGGCAGGTTCACATGAAAGTTAGCTATGAAAGCCACAATAGGATTATTTAAAGAGTGTAGCTTTCAGTGTGGGAAGTCCTGGGATAATGAGAACCACATAGAAGTTTCAAGTTCTGTGATAAAGGAATTAAAAGGAATAAAAACCATTGGCATGGAAAGTTACACACCCTGTCATTCCATTCTAGCCAAAGGGCTTGTTTGCTGAAAAGGGGTGCAGCATCCAGGCAGGGGTGATGTGGACTCCTTGAAAGCCCTGAGCCATTGTGGAAGATAGGACAGGGAGTAGACAGAGGCCACCTTCTATGTATCTGCCATATGCTGCAAAGTCGCATTTCATATCATGCAATCCTCTCAGCTCCCACCTATGAGGTTGGCATTATTATTTCCATTTCACAGATGAGGAGATTAGGCTTAAAGGTATTATAAAATGTCTTGGCCTGTAAGCACTTGGAATTGCTGGACTTTGAATTCAGAGCCAGGATGTGCAACTCCAGTGCTTGGCTTTCTCTCTGCCTAGAAGGGTTGCACCTTCTCCAGCACTTTTGTAGAAACTGACCAGGGGATTTCTTGTTGAGACTAGAGCTGTTGTTGCAGACATGTTCAGACTTCTGGAGGGGAGCACTGATATGAATTCATAGTGGTGTCGGGATAATAGCATAGTGCTCTTCTCTCTAAAATTTTAAAGAAAGGGTTAGTTTTATTGCTTCTCTCAGTTAATGTGTGAAGGAGCTTGGAGTCACTTGCTTTGCTGCCAAGAAAAGAATGTGCATGATTGCTGCACATGTTTATGTCATCGACAAAGTCATATTAAAGGTAGTAAAGAGGAAAAATGTTTTTTTGTCCTTAAGCTATTTGAATTTCCTCACATTAACCATATGATTTTCAGCCAACTTCTAGGTTTCCTATCAGGGAAACCAAATTGCGCACCAGTGAGTTAGTTCACTGTGGTCACAGCCCTGAGCAGGCCACTTAGTAAAACTGAAGAACTGGCTGTGCATGAGCCATTTACGCTTTCCTTTATTTCTTCTGAATTTTTGGTCTACAATACTCAATTGTTATCCATATTTTTTCAAAGCTGCACTCACAGTCTACCAAATGATATAAATGGATTTTGTTTAGAGAGTCCAACAGAAAGTAATATTTCTTCAGAAGACCGCATCTAACTTGGTATGGTCAAAGGGTGGCAAAAATGGTCTTATTATATTACAAAATATACATACTTGACAAACAAAAGATGTTGGATTTAGGTCAGCTGTTTGCTTATACAATAGATTTTGTTTGTCTTTGACATTTAATTTAAACTTCACTTATCTGAGGACTAGGAATAGAATAAGTATGTTCTGCATGTGCTATGCTTCATGTTTTATAAAACTTACTTGTCTGCACTTATCTAGAAATAATTCACAATCAGTGGCTTGGGAACAAGGAAGCTTTGTGAGATGTTCTGAAAGTGCCTTTCTGAAATGAAGTTCCAAAGAGTTGAATTATGGAGACCCTAAGAGGGGTTTTGATTTTTGAGGAATGAAGATAGCTCTACATTTGCCTTCTTGGTCTTTACCCTAATTGTCTTCTCTGCATACTGAATTTATAAAGTTAAAAATAAGCTTTCAGAAATCCATACTGAATCTCTTCGATGCCAGGAGTCTGTGTTCTGTGTACTCGTCCTGCTCTAAGCAGTGCTGTGCAGAATTTCTACACGGGCCACATGTGTGTGGAAACAACATCGAAAACATTTGACACATCAGTGACTTATTTTTAATGTATCTGAGAAAAATAAAGTCTGCTGCTGTAAAATCTGCACTTGCAGATGTGTTAGCCCTAAATAACCTTTAAAATTGGTCGTGGTGTGGTGGGAGATGTTGGTATTCATGAGTGTTTTGACATGTTTGACATTTTATGTATGGTGTACTGCTCTGTCTTGCATTTTCCCCCAATGGTGCATATTTTCTTACTAAAATGTAGCATTTGGTGCTTATATTTGGGGACTACAAGTCTGTTTATTGGACGACTGATTACTTATGCAAATAATGTTTCACAGCATTAGGGTATTGCTGCTTTTCATGGTATGAGTATGAAAAGAGAACTTTATAAAGAAGAGATAGATTTTAAGATTTTAAAAAAGCAATATATAATCAAATATATTTGATGCATGATCAAATATCTCATATTTGCTGTGGCCCTGGATTAGCAAATAAGGAAAAAAGCAATTCTATGGAATGATTATGCTCTCAGAAGCTGAGGAATTTGTGCACCAGGATCTGGTGTAACGAATAGAGGTTTTGAAGTCAGTCTGAGCAGCATTTATACTTGTCCTCTATTCATTTATTTTTGGAAGGAGCAAAAGGATCCCTAGTAAGGACTTACCAATTGAACTGAGAAATCCAGGTGGTCTTGAGGTAAATGTATTGTAAGAAAACATACACCTAAATACATGCAGAATCAGAGGTTTCAACAGCATTCACTGAATAAGATAGGTTTGAGACTGTGCTCATCTTCCTTTTGTATAATCTACAATATTTCTCCAGGTTGAACTCAATAAATGAGTTCAAAACTAATCTTTGGTGAAACATTTTTCAAATTTATGAGTACTATGCCACTAAAAGAACTAGCATTTGTTTTTCTGAGTACTGGAAAGGGCAACAACTTTGATTGAAAAGCTTTTGCTACCACATTTTATCTTGTGCAATAAACCCGAGTGCTATACAAAGTCTGTCTAATGATAGATTTGACTGAAAGTTTTGTACTTCAGAACCAATACGTTACTAATTACCTTTTCCTTCTTTAAATCCCATGTTGAGAATAATGTGGCTTCCCTTTAGATCTTGGTCTCTTTAAGACTGTAACTGACTCTAAGGCTTTGACATTTTCTTGTCCCAGATATTTCTCTTGTTTTTAATCTCTTCATGTTGTCACATGCCAGGACAGCACTGTACCTCCAGGTGGGAGGACAGAGGGGCAGCTTTCTCTGTCTAGGGTGTCAGGGCTGCTTTTCCTCTGGAGTGGATGTTTTATGTGCTCTTTCCTTTGGACCTTCTCCCTAGAGACAAACTCATCACCCCCATGACACATATGACACACACTTTCAGTAAGCAGAAGTATTTAATGTCGCTTCTTGCAATTCAAATGGTATCACGAGACCAACTTGTATGCACTTTCTATGAGGATCCTCTTGGGTTCTCTTCTTGACTAACAAAACCTCTATGTCTTTTACATCATTTTGAGGATTTTCCTGAGCAAAATCTCATTTATAAAGCACAAAACAACATAAAACTTTAACATTGAAGGTGCAGTGCTGTTCTTTTAAAAATATTATTTTGATTTGTAGAGCAATGTGAATGATTATAGTCTGACACTAACAAGATTGTGAATCTCATTTTCAATGTTATGAGTGAGGAAAATGCAAAGCTTTTCTTGACTGTGCAGTGTTTTGTATGCTCAATATTGCTTTCATCAAAATATGTACTGTTGATTCATTCATTACATTTCTTGTCTGTACTTAACTGAAAAGCAAGAAAAAGAAAATCAAGTGCTTGTCTTTCCTTGAGTTAATTTCCCTTAACATGTATTCAAAATAAGCATTCCAATGTAGCATAATGTAAAAGAGTTCTGGAATTTGATGATGATAGGAAAGTTGGTGTGGGTGAGAAATGCACCATTCATTAGGTTGCAAGCTGCAGTATATGATAGGAAAGGCAAGGTACTATAAACAAGAAGCTGTAAATAAGCATTTTTCCCTTTTCTGTAACTTGAATACAAACACTTGCATTATGTAGACATATTCATAAATTTTGATGATAACTTAGTGAAATAGGACCATAAATATGGAAACGAGGCACATTATTAAACATATATGATTTTACAATGAACGCTTATTATTTTTAAAAGTCTGTGTTTCAATGGCTTTCACTTAGAGAAATCAATCTTCTAGTGCTATGCATAACCTAATCTTTTTTTCCTCCAGCTAGTAACAGTAGCTTCCAAAATTGAAGACAAAACCACAGCAGTCAAACTTAACAACCCTTTGATCAGATTACAAAACTGAAGACTAAAAGGAACATGAAATCTGTGATACAGTTCCACAAAATCTTATTTGAAATTGTATTCAGATTAACATAGGCACTGTCACATATGCTGAAAATGGGCTGAAAGACCATAAATAAAATGGACTGTTATCTAGCAATAAGCTGACTTGTGTGGAGTGATTCCATGGGGGTGCTGGTATAAGGCTTTTATTTAACCTAATTATTAATAACACTTATAATGGGCGAAGATCATATTAATTACACTCACAATTGCTACTAAGTGGAGAACTTAAACCAAAGAAATACAATGGCACAAAGAGAGGTCAGGCACACACAGAGAAAATAAAACACTTCTCAGCTGAGAGGGATGAAAGCAAATATATCCAACACATGTCTCAGCATAACAAACCTGGCCGCAGAGTACCAGTGCAAAAGAAATATTTGTAAAATGCTAATGCTTGGAGAAAAGGATAGAGCAAAGAATTACACAGAAATATTCTGTGTAAAATTATCACAGAAAATCTGATATGCTTTTTAAGCTGCATGCCTACCAACTTCTCACCATCAGAAAAGGCAAGGTGGTAATCTTTTGCTGTATAAAGCATTGGCAAGGTAGCAAAAGAATCCTGCGTGCAGTCCTGAACTTCCCAGCACCGGAGGGATGTGGACAAATTAGATAGATTTCAGAGAAGCATAACAAAAATGATTAAGGGGCTGTAGTAATTGACTTATGAGGAAAGATTAAGAGAAGCAATTATGTATTGCTTGCCCAAACAAGATGTGCAGCAGAGTGGGGAAGACAGACAAGAAAACATGTATGATTATTTGGGAAGTGCAAATAGCTATAGGAAGTAAACTGTTTAGCTTGGCCCAAGGTGGCAATAATTTTGAGGACAGGGGAAGAAAAGAAATAAAGAGGAATTTAGTAGACTATAAAAAATAATTTGCAGTAATGTTATTTGTAGACAATGGAAGCAATTTTGAAGAACTAGTAAACTATATCACTTTTTTTAAAAATGCAAAAATGAGCCGGATGTGGTGGTGCACACTTGTAATCCAAGTACTTGGGAGGCTGAGACAGGAGGATCCCAGGTTCGAGGCCAGCCTCAGCTTCTTAGTGAGACCCTCCGCAATTTAGTGAGACCCTGTTTCAAAATAAAAGAATAAAAAATAGGGCTGGGGGTGTAGCTTGGAGGTAAAATGCCCCTGGGTTCAATCCCCAGTACCTCAAAAAAATGCAAAAATGACTTGCATATTCATTATTGGGAAAACTTTTAAATGAGAAGGAGGAAAAGGAAGAAAAACTCAATAGTTTAATTCAACTTAGAATGTGAAGAACTTTACATATAGTTTAAATTAAATATGACACATTCCAATAAAGGTCAGAATGATTCTTAAATGAAGTTATCCCCCAAATAGGACCATTTCTACTTTCATAGGTCTTAGTATCAGACTACCCCGGATCCTATAGTAGGGTTATCTTAGCTTGCTCAATGTAATAAGAGGATTTTAATGTTTTCTTTTCTTTTTTTTTTTTTAAAAAACATTCCTCTTATGAAACTGTTCTCATAATGATGTTGATGGGACAAAGTTCACTATCAACTTGATAAAGTAAGAAGTATTCCCATTTTTTCTTTATTACTTTTTTCCCGTCATTCCTCCCTGAAACATGGCTCACCTTGGAAGGAAACAGAATGAAGGGTATGAAGTTGCAGCTGTAGTAAGTTACAATAAGCATAAAAGTGAGGCATTATTGAGCGCCCTGCTCTAGAAGCCCAGCAGAGGGTTCTTCCCAGTGTCAATGAAGAATACAAACGTATTTAAAAACGTCTGTGGTAAAAAGAGGAAAGTAAACTAAAGCACTTAAGAGTCTCCTGCATTCTGTTTTAGCAGGAGTGTGATTTTCCTGTTCTAGAAGATGCAGCTCCAAGTGAGGTGGAGAGATGCAGGAGGAGGGGCTCATTAACATGAGCTCTCTGTTCTCCATGCAGTTGGATGCTGCCCACTGTCAGGCTGCCGAGAAGCCACATATGCAGGCTTCCAGGGCATGCATGCCACAGGAAGCTGCCTGTAATTATTTCTGGAGAGGCTCCAATGTATGATTTCATCGCAATACTGACTTGCAGTCTGTCTTTATTTGAACTGATATCTCCTGTATGTATCATTTAAGCTTCTAACAGCGAGGTATCACATTGGGGATACATACAGATATTTTCTCTTAAGTTATGTAGTGCACATTGATATCTGAACTCTGGTATATTTACTGTGCTGATTGGAAGGAAGGAAGGAAGGAAGGAAGGAAGGAAAGAAGGAAGGAAGGAAGGAAAGAAGGAAGGAAGGAAGGAAGGAAGGAAGGAAGGAAGGAAGGAAGGGAAGAAAACCCTAACATTTGTTTTTACTTTTTTAGGTGTTTGTTATTGGTTATAGCCTGCATATTACAACTTGTGATCAATTATATCCAATTGGTACTACCTGTAGTATTTTAAAATTTCTGATAGATGTGTTTTGTAACAAAACTCCCACATAATTTTAGTTCCCAGATGGCAAATAAAATAGTGTTTGCCTGGGAACCTCTTCTTCTGATGCAGTAGACCCTACTTATTTTTCTTTATTATTATTTGTTAAAAAGAGCCAGTTTTTAAAATTGCATTGCCTTAATTCAATGAACTATTTTTGCTAAACAATTTTATTAAGTAGAAATGATTCTGTGAGATTTCCGTAGATCTTTCACTTTGTAAATAGTTACAATTTATTTTAATTTTAGCAAACTCCTCACTTAGAGATTTAATTTAATCATTTTTGCCTTAAAAAGTGATCGAGAAGAAATTATACAGGTAGACTATGCTATAAGAAAATGTTTATAATTGTTAACCTGCATTGATTTTGTTACTGTGTCAATGATTTGGTGGGAATAATGACCTTATTTTTGCAAAAATTAAGGTAAACAAGGCTGCTTTCATTGACTTCTTCCTGTAAGACTAATGATAAACTATTCTAACAAGAGACATTTCTGCTGCAATTATTTTTGAATTAAAAAATACCAATGTGAACAAAGGAGGGGTTACTTTTTGTTTTCAGTTTTATAATCAGCTTATTCCAAACATTTTCAATTCTTCTGATCATTTAAAGGAATGTTGAATTTTTGGATTATTCTATATATTCAGCTTATGCCCAGGTTCTAGAGTGTTCAATTGCAAAATCCTTTTATTGTTCTAGTTTATTCAATAACCAAGAATTTGTTTCAAATGATACTGAGCTGTTTTTTAAAATTCATCATTAATTTTTTTTATTCTTGCCATGGCTTCAGTATGAAATCTTTGTCTCAACCCTTCAATTTTCATATTATATCTTTTTTTTTTTTCGGTACCGGGGATTGAACACAGGGGCGTTCTACTCCCCGCTACACCCCCGGCCCTATTTTTTTTTTACTTTATTTTGAAACCGGGTCTCACGAGGTTGCGGAGGGCCTCACTAGGTAGAGAGAGAGAGACAGGGAGAGAGAGAGAGAGAGAGAGAGAGAGAGAGAGAGAGAGAGAGAGAGATATGAGGCTGGCCAGGAACCCGGATCCTCCAGTCTCCGCCTCCCAAAGTACTGGGATTACAAGTGTGCGCCACCACGCCCGGCACCATATTATATCTTTTACTCAGTTTAATCTCAGGTTTTTTAACCACAAAACTACCTGAAGTAATTATGCAGTTATTTTTTTCTTACTCTACTGTTTGTGGTTCCTTTTTATCTGTCTTTTGAAAGCACTAAGCAAATCCTAGCAGGGCTGAGAGGCCCCCTTCAGGAAGCTGCCAGTTATGCAATGGGATTGTAGGAATGAGTTGTCTAGATCCCTTCAATTTCACTTTGTCATCGTGCAGCTTTTCTTTGGGTACAATAACATTATTATTAACTATCACATAACTTTTGCAATGTTTATATTGTCTGCTTTATGAATTAGGTTCACTTTCGAGGCAGTTAACATTTGTTACCTTCTTAGGAAGATAGACACTTGTTTATTGAATTGTGATGTGATAAAGCTTCCAGTGGTTCCACACCATTGACTAAGGTCATTTTTTTTTCTCTTGGCCAATTTTGTTTTGCTTCCCTTGCATGTCAAAGACAATGTCTCAGTTAAATGAAGGGTAATGTGCCACGGAATGGGGCTTTGCAACCAATTTTTAGTAACCCTTGAATATTTAGATGCTAACTACTTTGAGTATCCCACTAAAAGGAATGAAAGATTTGTCTTTTGATAAATTCTGGGACTGAGTGAAAATCCCCAGGCACTCAAGTGTTTTACCCTGTAGTGCATTAACACATTTATATTCCAGATAAATGTTTCAGAAGTGACTGTTTTTAGGCCCACTTTAGGAAGGGCATATTTTGCATATAAAATATTATGATACAGTTGCAGAATAATATAGCATTTAGTGAATGATTTAGTGAATACTCTCCCAAGTGTTTTTAAGATGCCAAGTGTAGCTAAATTACATTATGTACATTTGGCTTACTTATATAAATGTATTTATTTATAGAAAAAGTAGTGTTTTAGATGATTCTTTAACATATGTGAATGACTTCCATTGATTTTTTTCCAAGAAATAAAAAGTCTTTAAGTTGGTATGAATGTGATAGTTTTTGACAGTGGTGAGCTTTGTTACTTAACACTTTCTTTGTGGATTTATAAATAATAACTTATGTTTTAAAGATGTGCTAAAGAAGTTGGTTTCATAGAAATAGAGAATAGAATAGTGTTCACTAGAGGCTAGAGAGGATAGAGGGGAAGGGGGTAGAGGGAGGCTGGACATATGTACCAAAATATAGCCACATCGGAGGCATATGTGTGTTCTACAACACAGTAGGGTGACTATAGTTACCAATAATTTATTACTTTTTTTGTGGTACTGTGGATTGAACCTGGAGCACTCTACTACTGAGCTACACCCCTAGTACTTTTTATTTTGAGATAGAGTTTCACTAAGTTACCCAGGCTGGCCTCGAACTTGTAGTCCTCCTGCGTTAGCCTCCTGAGTTGCTGGGATTATGAACCTGTGCCACTATGCCTTGTCTAAATTTTTTTTCATATTTTATAAAGGCTAGAAGAGAAGATTTCTTTTTTTTTTTAAATGCTTATTTCAACCATAGGAATTTAGAAAGGGACAAGAGTAGAAGTCTGGGAAGTTTTGTGGTGGAGTTAAAACATGGGAAGGATAGTTAAGATGTGAGTGGAGAAGGGAAGAAGGAAGATTCCAGGTGCAAGGAGCAAAGAATAAAGATCGGAGCACAACATACATGTGGAGCCAGGAGGAGACTCTGCAGCAGAGGGGCCAGTTGGGAGAAGTAGCTGTCTGTATTGGATGAAGTCCATTACACAAGGCCTAAAAAGGCATTCAAAGAGAAGATTTCAAAGCTTCTTAACTCAAAGAAATGACAAATGTTTAAAGAAAGGGAAATGCTAATTGCCTTTATTTGATCATTGCACATTGTATACATGCACCAAATTGGGATATTGTACCTCCGAAATATATACAATCATTATGTGTCTATAAAAATAAAGACAGTTTATGAATATAGGGGAAAAAAGAGGTGCACAATGCAGGGAAAACACTTGAGGCAGTCGACAGATATTACTTATAAGAATACTAAATTGCTCCTACACTAATTGAGGCATAAATAATCATGTATTTAACCAAAGACAAGCAAAACATTTGTTTAGTAATTAAACTAAAATTATTTCTTTATAGGTTCAGAGTTCATCTGTTTGAAACTAGCTAGGCCAGATGCAATGTAAGCAAGCAGTCACAGCATGCAGATTTATATCCTTCTGAATACATAGATTTACTTCCTTCTGTATACGTTGGACTGCCTTTGAGAGCCTAGGGTCTGGAGGCATGTGGAATTAGGAATTGTTGGCATGATCCTTGGGATGAACCCTTGTTTTAGAGCTTTGTATTTTCTGTAAGTGTGTGCCACACTCTGATTTTACATCTTGACCCCATTGGTCTGCTGAATTTGGAGTTTTTAAGAAAAGAATCAACATAGTTTGTGTTGATATCAGCAGCAGCAGTTCAGGAATTAGAATTTGTGTGAGAGTGTGTGTGTGGCACTGGGAATGGAATCCAGGGGCATTCTATCTCCAAGCTATACCCCTAATACTATTTTATTTTTAAACAGTGTCTCACTAAGTTGCTGAGGGCCTCACTAAATTGCTGAGGCTGGCTTTGAACCTGCAATCCTCCTGTCTCGGCCTCCCAAGTACTGGGATTACAGGCATGTGCCACTACACCCGCCTAGGAATTAGATCAATCGCCTTGTTGAAAGATACATGTTTTGTTATTTATTTATTTGATGGGGTACTTGGGATTTAACCAGGGCATCTCACTTGCTAGTAAGCATGTGCTCCACCTTGAACTATACCCCAGTCTTGGAAGCTACATGCTTTAGAAAAATGAAGGAAAGAAGCAGGCTCAGTGGAATGGTAGCTTCAGAATCTTTTAGGAGTACTCAGGAAACCAGTTCCAAAGATTTGGATACGAATGTGGGAGTTGACAAAATGCAAGAGAATAGTTATTCTGTAAACCAAGAATTCAATTCATTGCATCTCGTATAAAATGAATCGGAGCTGGGTGTGGTGACACATGCCTGTAATTGCAGTACTTGGGAGGCTGAGACAGGAGGATCACAGGTTTGAGGCCAGCCACAGCAACCTAGTAAGACCCTGTTTCAAAACAAAAAAACAAGCAAAAAAAGGGCTGGGATCTAACTCGGAGGTAGAATTACCCTGGGTTCTCTCCCTAGTACCACAAAGAAAAAAAATGGGATTAGGATTGGGATTCTCAGCACTTCACGTGAGCATTGAGATCTAGCAATCATTGGTAGCAGACTGCATGTCTATGTTTATTGAGCACTGCCAATTACTAGCTGTGTTCCCATGAGCAATTTACCTCTCCCATCTATTCCTCAGCTTCCTCATCTGTAAATGAGATAAAACAGCATCTTTTATGTGGTTTAGTTATGAGGATCAAATGCATAAAATGCTTAGAACAGTGCCTTGCTAGAGATTTATCCCCAGTAAGCTATTGTTATCATTACCTCTAATTCTACTATTTTATTAGGTTCTGAGAATACCATTACCTTTTATGTCAATTAGAGTCTTCTCACTTATTAATTTTTTGGTTGTACTTCATGATTTATAATATTGTTCCATGTGAAGGGCCTTGTCTGCCTTCATTTATTTGACTGATTTTGACTGACAATTTTCTCTGTAAGGATACTTTAGGATACTCTCTAGAGTGTAAGGATACTGAGAAGACAAAAAAGAAAATCTATAAATGCTGCTCTCAAGTCTCTTACAAGCTAACAACGCAGACATACATGAAAACAAACACATCCAGCACAATATGTTAAGAACTCTAATGGGGCACTGGGCGTGGTGGCGCACGCTTGTAATCCCAGTACTTTGGGAGGCGGAGACCGGAGGATCCGGGTTCGCGGCCAGCCTCAGCTCTCTCTCTCTCTCACTCTCTCTTGCTCTCTCTCCTTAGTGAGGCCCTCCGCAACTTCGTGAGACCCGGTTTCAAAATAAACTATAAAAAAAAATAGGGCCGGGGGCGTAGCGCGGAGGTAGAACGCCCCTGAGTTCAATCCCTGGTACCACAAACAAACAAACAAAAGAACTCTAATGGGGGTCTGCAAGCCAGGTTTTGGGATGGAATGTCCCTGTATGCTTACAGGAATGTTCTCTTTTTTCAGAGAAGGTAGGAGTTTGCTTCTAAGACAAGAAGATGTAAAATTAAAGGCAAGGAGAAAGGAGAAGATCTGGGGTTTTCTGGGATATACTGAACTCAAGAGAGGGGTTATTACAGTGAGGCTGGACTGATATTTAATTGGATTCTGAAAGTCACATATAGAAATTTATTTTGGACTTTTATAAAGAGCACTCTGGCTAACCATGGAGGATGGAATGAGGGTGAGAAGTTGACTTGACCAATAGGGAGACCACTTGGAAGGATGTTGAAGATAAAAGAATGGATACCTAAATTAAGGCAGTGGCAGTGAAGATATGAGAACAGTTCCAAAAGATTTTTTTTAGGAAGCGTGAAAGTAACTCAGAACTGGACTGTGATTCTCAGGTGCTAGGACTGAGCTTTAGGGTGGAGGTAGTAGATATTATGAACACAGAGCAATGATTGGGAACTCTAACTTCCTCATCATGGTTTTATATAGCAGGCAATGTAGGGCCTTCAGGAACCCTTCCCCTCCCTCTTGTTAAAATACACACAAAGTCAGGTGTGATGGCACATGCCTGGAATCCCAGTACTTGGGAGGCCAAAACAAGAGGATCTCATGTGTGAGGCCAGCTTCAGCAATTTTTAATTTTTTTGTGGTACTGGGGATTGAACCCGGGGCATTCTGCCTCTGAGCTATACTCCCAGATCTATTTTATTTTTTATTTTGAAACAGGGTCTCACTAAGTTGTGGAGGGTCTCACTAAGTTACTGAGGCTTGCTGCAAACCTGCGATCCTCCTTGTCTCAGCCTCTCAAGTACTAGGATTACAGGTGTGCACCACCATGACCGGCCAGCCTCAGAAATTTAGCAAGACCCTCAGCAACTTAACAAGACCCTGTTTCAGAATAAAAAAATAAAATAGGGCTGGGGATGTGGCTCAGAGGTAGAATACTCCTGGGTTCAATTCCCAGTATCAATAAACAAACCCACAATGGACATTTTTTATGATATATAAATTATATATAAATTTAAATTAGAGCAGTATATTTATGTCATTTAAAGAAATCAAATAGCACGAACCTGTGATCCTCCTGTCAGCCTCCAAAATACTAGGATTACAGGTGTGTGCCACCATGCCCAGCTCAGGCGCATTTTAAAACATCGGATTGCATGGTCCCCTTGAAGGCTATGAATTCTTCTATAGATAGATGTTTATGGAGTGTGACTGTTTTTTTTTTTTTGCATGTTGTGATTGTTCCTTTGATGTTTTTATAAAGGTAAGCAAAAAACAAAACAAAAAACCCCGAGCTGGTGTATGTTGGAGGAGAAAAGTCGCCATTCTTCCCATACATTAAGAAATGTCCACTTTATACCATTCTTCTTTTTCAAGCAGGGTAATGTAAATGCTCAATCTTTTTGAAAGAAAAAAATGCACACATGCCCTAAGAAAGGATTCATATATTAAATATAATTTATAATTTATATTTATATATAAATATGTATAGTTATATACTAAATATAATTCATATATTAAAACTATCGTCTTTTGTGTAAGAGGAAGAACATGTAAATGTTGATGCATATGACAATAAAGCTCATGTTAAAAATAAGCATTTGTTTTTCAAGGAATTAGACAACATAATAGATTTAGTAGAAGTAAGGATTTCATCCTTTAAAGCAATAGCTCTGCATAAATCACTATTGTATGAAAGAGTTATAAAGCACTCAGCTATGGTTAGAAAGATGGAAGTACATCTATGAAAATCATGCAATTTATGTGTTATTGAAAGCTTATGGTAAAAAAAGGTAATGCTTACTGTTAAAAAAACATGTGTTTGTAGCTGTCCATGTATCTATTTCAAGGTTATAAATATTTACTAAAGAAAGAATCCGTCTCTAATCAAAGTAAATTACAATTCAAGGACAAAATAATATCATGTTTAGAACTTAACAATTAAAAATCAGAGAAAGGAGCCATCAATGAAGCCCTTGTAACCTGCATTCTTTCTTATTGATCCACACCAAAGAATTTATTACCTAAAATTACTTTTTTTGAATAATAGGTTAGTTAGAAACTTGAAGTTTTTCTTTCTGATCCTCTCAAAGAATTTCTTGTTAGCCAATTCATAAAGTGCAGCTCACTCAGAGCTTGAGGGAGACCATGGTGTAGAGAACAGCAGGAAATGGGACTGAAGACAGAAATGAGAGCGGGACCACAGGAGACCCTGGAGACAGTGTTAAGTGATCTCAGTACAATGGGAAGCCAATGACACAGAGCACCGAGAGTCACTCTCATTTAATCATCAGAACAACCCTGTGAAGAGGATAGTTTTATGTTCTCCATTTCATAGTTGAGGAAACCGAGGGGCATGGAAGTTAAGTAACAAGCCCCCAAGTCACACCCCAACACGTGTTAAGGTCAGGATTTAAGCCCTACTAGCTGTGCGCCAGAGCCATTGCTCTATGCCATATGCTAGGCTGACTCCAGGATGAATTTATCATCAGTTTGTCTCAACAGACCTACTGGGGCGCCTGACATTTCTACCATAATAATTATTCCTTAGAGATGAGACAGAAAGTATTCCCCTAAAGCAGATGATTGCCTTCCTATGGAAACAGCAAATCGGTGGAATGCACTATCACATTAGTATTCATTACTTTTCTAAATAATCTACCTGTCTCTTAAACAGGTTTAAAGGCCAAAGGGAATGTGTATGGGACAAGTGATTTTTTGTGGTACTGGGGATTGAACCCAGGGGCATTCTACCTCCGAGCTACACCCCCAGCCCTATTTTATTGTTATTTTGAAACAGAGTCTTGCTAGGTTGATGAGAGTCTCACTACTTGTGGAGGCTGTCCTCGAACCTGCAATCCTCCTGTCTCAGCCTCCCAAGTACTGGGATTACAGGTGTGCACCACTGTGCCCGGCTTGTGAATTTTTAAGATGAAGATGAGAACCCTGGAGCCACATATACCTCTTATGGAGGGTAACACCAGTAGTGAACTGCCCTGAATATCTCACCAGGGCTCTGCTCACCGGTGGGTGGTCTCTTGGGGAAATTGGTGCCAATAACATCCTCAGATTTTTAGATAATTTGCTCTAGTGTGTACTCTGTGAAAACCAATTTTTCCTACATTCTTGTTTGCAAGCATGACTCAACAGTTTATCTAGGAAATATAATAAATTTTGCTTGTACTTATCCAGCTCAGATTATATGTTTATCATTGTAGCTTCACATACAGTTGTAAGAAATAATACTAAGCTATTCCATGTATCTTTTGCCCAGTTTTCCCCTAGTTGTGACATCTTGCATAACTATAAGATAATGGGGACACTGATGCTGATATAATCCATTGGCCTTACTCAGGTTGTACCAATTCTACATGCACACATTGGCCTATATGTGTGTATTTGCTAATTTCAATGCTACATTACTTTAGTGTAGATTTGTGAAACCACCACACTGTCACAATACAGAACAGTCGCATCACCACAAGGATCCTTGTGCAACTTTTTTTTGTGTGTGTGATACTGGGGATTGAACCCAGGGGCATTCTACCTCTGAGCTACACCCCCAGCCCTTTTTATTTTTGAAAAGGGGTCCTGAGAATCTTGCTAAGTTGCTGAGGCTGGTCTCAAACTTGCAATCTTCCTGTCTCAGCCTCTTGAGTACTGGGATTACAGGCATGTGCCACCATGCCCAGCTCTATCATTAGATTTTAAGCATGGGAAGGTTTTCCAAACTGAGGAGTTTGAACTATTACTTTTAGTTATTGGATATCCATAGGAAATTTTTAGAAGAGTGGCACAAGGAGATTGCATTTATAGAATATTGACTTAGAAGAAATTTGTAGAACAGATTTGATGGAAGTACTTTATGAAACTCATGCAATAAACTAGGCATGAATGGCAAGTGTGTTGGTGTTGATAGGGAATGACAGGGAAGTGAATGGAACGTGAGAAACATTTGGGGAGAGAATCCAATGTAACTTGTGGGTTAATTTGCTATAGAGGGTGAATAAGAGGGAGGAAAAAAGCCAAATAAACGAAGAGAATTGATAAATGTGAAAATAACGGTATTGGCAGAAATATGGGACTCAATTCATGTGTCCAGTTTTGGTGAGCTAATCAGATCATTATGAACACATTCAATGGGACATAATGATGAAATACCCAAGTGTAACTGCTCATTAGGTAAGTGAACAAATCATGACTTTCCCAAGAATAAAGTGACAGAATTTGTCTTGGGAAAATTGTGATTTTTCTGCCTTGAATTTTATTAATTCCAACATAATTAAACAGGTCCATGTGGGATTGAAGGCAAGTTATTCCAGGTGGAGCATCCAAGAAATGGCACTAGTTGAGCAAGACAAAGACAACTCTGAAGAGCATTGCCCAGAACAGTGGTTTCTTGCTAACAGGGGTAGTAACAGTGGTGAGTTGTTACGGTTCGATGTAGAATGTCCTCTGAAGGGCTTATGTATTCATGTTCGGAGTTGATGTAATTAAGTCATGAGGATTGAAATCTCATCAGTGGATAAATCCATTGTGATGGATTTACTGGGTGGTAACCTAGGCAGGTGGGGTGTGGCTGGAGAAGGTGGGTCCCTGGGGATGTGGCTTTAGGGGACTGTGCTTTTGTCTTTGAGTCTCCTTGCTTGCTGGCTCTCTCTGGCTTCTGGCCTCCATGATGTAAGAGCAGACCTTTACTTTTTCCCTCTTTCTTCTTCCTGCCACCATGCCCTGAGCTATGCAGATCCAGCCTCACACGGACTGAACCCTGAAATCTCCAAAAAAACTGTGGACAAATAAATCTTCCTTCCTCTAAGTTGTGTGGTTAGTTGTTTTGAATTACAGCAGTAAGAATGTTGACCAAGACATGAGTGATGGTTTTGATGAGGCTTTGATGATAGAAGGGAATTTGGGGTGGTTATTGAATAGAATAGTAGTGGTTTTAAGTGAAGAAAGGATCTATGTGGGAGTGGAAGAAGGGACTGGAGATGGTTTTAGGAGAGGATAAATAGTAATTTTTAAATGAAGAATGGATATTATTTATTTCAATCATTTGCTGCTCTTGGGATCTGATCTTGCATGCAGAGAATAATGCACAGCAGAAATGGAGAGATGAAAGTGAATTTGCATATGACTGTGGTCTTGTAGAACAATCTGCTGGAGATTCCTTGCTTGCACAGAAATTGGTAATACATGAAAGAAGCTACCTACTTTCAGATGGAAAAAGGTTCCCAGGTTCCATTTTCATATCTTGCCGAATCATGTCAAAATTTAGAGTTTGGAAAATGACATTACGGAAATTAGTTACATGGAAAGTGTATGAAAGGAAACACATTTTCTCTGTAGCAGATATGCTCATGCCCTATCACATTCTTTACCTGACATGACATATTTGAGTTAAGGTTTTCTTTTTTTAATTCCTTGAGGTTTTATAATAAACTTTAAAACAATATAGGAAATAGTGCCTAGGGACCCCAAAACACTGAAGCAAGGATACATAGAGAATTTATAAAAAAATGATGATGCATCTCTGGAGACCATCCATGTTAACCCAGTGTTACAGTAGATGTCTGAGGAGCATATTAATATGCCCATTAGCAATGTAAGTCTATTTGATTTTTGGGTCAAACAGCCAAAAGAATATTTCTTTTTTTTCTGTTCTTCTTCTGATTGCCCTACCTGGGTTCTAACTAGCTGAACATTTACAACACTGAATGATATAATGCAATTAAGACTCTCCATAACATTTTCATTTGCATATCTCATTATATAGAGTGACACTATTAGAAGACATGTGTTGAAGCTTTCAACATGATTATGATATGTGAATGTATTAGAAGATGAATATGCTTTGCTGAACCAAGAATATACAGTTTTCACAGGCATACTTAGGCTAGCAGGTGCTTCCTGAGGATGTGATTTTTTTTCTTTTGGTACTGGGGATTGAACCCAGGGATGTCCTACCTCTGGGTTACACCCCCAGTTATTTTTATTTTGAATCAGGGTATTGCTAAGTTGCTGAGGGTCAACTGCATTTGGAGGGGGATTTCCCTAAAATGAATAAAACCTTAATTTCACATCTGCTCTCATGCACAGGCTCTTTTCCAAGACCCAGAATGGGACTCCAACAATGTGCTCAATGGTCATGTTTTTGCTAAACTAAAAAAAATGCTTTGAAGTAGAGAAGTATATATTGAAAAGATATTATTGTATTTTTGTGGTACTAGAGGTTAATCTCAGGGATGTTCTATCACCAAGATACACCCTCAGCCCTTTCTATATTTTATTCTGAAACAGAGTCTCCCTAAGTTACTGCACACTGGCATCAAACCCAGGATTCTCCTATCTCAGCTTTCCAAGTACTGGGATTATAGGTGTACACCACTGCACCCAGCTACTTGAAAAGACATTCTAGATATTTTAATAAAACAAGTGAGAAATCTGAGACTTCTGATTTAGGACATAAATGAAGAACACTTACTATATTGATTTTTAAAAACCCAAGAGAAATTTTAAATTACAAAATTAACAAAATATGAGCTGGTGGTGGTGGCGCATGCCTATAATTCCAGTAGTTGGGAGGCTGAGACAGGAGGATCACAAGTTCAAGCACAGCCTCAGCAACTTAGTAAAACTCTCAGTAACCTAGCAAGACCTTGTTTCAAAATAAAAAATAAAAAGGGCTGGGAGGAGGGTGTAGCTCAGATGCAGAATGCCCCTGGGTTCAATCTTCAGTGTCACACACACACACACACACACACACACACACACACACATACATACACACACAAAAGGAAAGAAAAGAAAAGAAAAAATACAAAGCAAAAGTGACATTTTTTTTTTGTACTGGGGATTGAACCCAGGGCTGTTCTATCTCTGAGCTACACCCTCAGCCCTATTTTATTTTTCATTTTGGAACAGGTCTCACTAAGTTGCAGATGACCTCACTAAGTTGCGGAGGCTGGCTGCGAACCTGTGATCCTCCTGTCTCAGCCTCCCAAGTACTGGGACTATAATCGTGTGCCATCATGCCTCCCTAAAAAGTGACAATATGAATGATTAAATTAATATAAACTTTTGATTGAGAAATAAAGCAATTTTTTTTCTGGCCAAACCAAAAGCTATAATTCATTATGAGGAAGAGATAAGTATGAATAGAAAGAATGAATAGGCTCTTGAATCGTTTGATACTCTAATTAACAATCAGGAATGAATGAATCATACAGACATGTTGGAGAAAGATATAAATTTGTTGGTGCTTTAACATGAATTACTGACATTGATGAAGATAATATATAAAACTCACAATAAGACACTGTAATGAGAACAGTAAGGACACACTGGTTAATGACTACTGTCACTTCATGGAGTATTTAATATTAGTAAGTACCCAAAAAACTTGAAATGTCCTGTGAGCTTACAGTTTATACATGAAAAATTTGATGGAAGTTTCCCCAAATTTGACTAAAAAATCCCCCAATATTACATGACATTAACAATATGAATTGTGAGGTTATAAACAACTTTCTTAACTATCAGTGCTCAAAAGCAAATTTAAATTCATCACATTAAAGAAAATACTGCTTATTTTTCTTTTCTCCCCTAAAGAAAACGATATCATAAAATCATTATGTGAAAAAGTAATCAGAATATGCAAAGAAAAAATGTCTGAGAAAAGGTGCTCTAAAGCTGTCTGTTAATTGTTTTTTTTCAACCAAGTTCAATGTGTAGACTTTATTTGAATCCTGATTAGTTAAAAAAGCACATATAAAAATATATAAATACATATATGTATAAATATAAATATGAAAAGTATGTATACATAAGTATATATACACATTTAAATATATTGTTAGGCAAACCCATGTAATAATTAAAAATAATTTCTCAAATCAGTGTTCAAAATGTTTTGGTTATATGTACATACATACAAATATATGCATATATACTCATATATGTACATAAAATGTATATATGTACATATATACAGGGTATATATATTAAACTATATATAATATATGTCTACATACATAAAAGTATATATACGTAATACATTTATGCATTTACATGCATAAATGTACATATACACAAAATGTGCACATGTATACACTATAATATTACCACGTACCTACCAGATTGGTTAAAAATAAGAAAATTGAATAGTATCAGGTGTGAGAATGTGGAGCAACAAAAACTGTCATATACTACTTAAAGGAGAGTAGTGTGGCACTTTGTTTTTTTTAAATTTTTAAATTTATTGGTGCATTGTAATCATACATCTTGATGAGTTTCAGGGTGGCCAGAGGGATATGGGGTAAGTAATCACCCTTCAGAGTTCTAAGTGAGGGTAACCCTGGAGGTATTAGAGAAACTTGTCTCTTAGTTTGGAAAGGAATGTTGTGCTTTGATTAGGTTTGATCAATCTTATTGTGCTCATTTTTTATTTCCAATTTTCCAAGTTCATAGACCTTGCTTTATGCTCCTTTGGTTCTGTCCTTCCTTACAACTTGACCTGGTGACAATTGTCAAACCACTGTTACTGACTTAAATATAACAAAATATATTTTTTTTTTTTTCATGTTTTTATTGGTGCATTGTAGTCTCACATCACAATGAGTATCAGTTTGGTGTTAACATACATGCACACAGCTCTTGGTGTCCCTCCCCCCC